>VXBU01007575.1:274573-295382 GCA_013400315.1 Bombycilla garrulus | reverse complement strand
CTGCACTGCCAAAAGGCAGACTTTACTATTGCCTCCTCCAGAGTTGTTGGGCTTTTTCATATAATTGCTATTAATTTCTGAAAGGATGTAAGAGTCAAAGATTGACTTGCAGTCACTGATGAGCACTTGGATGTTGATTTGATGGTCACTACAAACACAACCAATTGCAGATAGAGAGTTCTTGCAGTGATTTGATCCAGCAACATCAAGGTTAGGGTAGTTGTTCATAGTATAACTTCTTAAATGATCTCTGCACCTTACTTAAATTCAAGGGGAGAGAGTTAGTTTTGATTCCATCATTTGGGGCTGCTCCATAGCTTGGGCGTGGATCAAGCTTAATGCCCAAAATAAGAACAATGCCACAGCAGTGAGAAAGTAAAATTGTAGAGAATTTGTATTGAGGAATCTTTCCCATATGGAATAGCAGTTCTAGCCTAGGAGTTATTTTTGTCCTGATGTTAAAGATCTACATAATGAGATAATCTGCAATAACAAATTCTTCCCAGTTTTTGAGCATGGGCAAACCACATTGACTGGGAAATGTCGCCAAACTTGTCTGCAGCATACAAAGCAATAATGCTGTGAAAGGAAGGGTGTGTAATGAGTGACATCTGCCTCCTTCACAATATCTGCCATCTCCATGGCAGTAATTGCCACATTTATGTGAGAAAAATGTTTGATTGTAATGTCTGATGTATCAGTGACAAGCTGCATAGTGTATGTTACAGATTAACATAGTTGATGCTGAAAGATTTTATAATAACTTGAAAAAGGCACAGTAGCCATTCTACTATGTGAGTACAGAATAATTTTTTTTAAAACAAGAAATCAGTGTGAAACTGTTTGAAGTTCTGAATGTGTATGCGCAAAAGCTATTTTCACATATAAATCAAATTTGTGAGAACGAAATGAAATCACTCTTGCTTGCTTGCAAGAGAACTCCTGTGGCAGCTGTGTGCCTTTGACTGTGTCTTGGGGTGTAATAGCTTATTTTTAAGTAGTCTGGTTTATACTAGATGCTGTGGATTTAAAAGACTGATATGACTGGGGGGTTTCAGCTATATGTGTGTTGTGTGCTTGAAGTCTGTTCAGTGAATAAAGATCTGCTAGAGATCTATATGCCAGTACCCAGAAAAGACTTCTTTTTTTGGGGCAGTGGGAGAAGAGCATTTTCTGTACTGATTTTGTAAAACTGTGACTGCATGTCTATTTTGCTTTTGGCCCCTTTCTTTCCACTTCCACAAAGATTCTTAAGACTTTCTACAGCAAAGTATCCCTTGCTGTATCTGGCCAGTTCCTTTAAACCAGCTCTTTCTATTCTCTGAGGCTTTCTCATGGCTCTTCAGCAAAAATATGGCATTATTTTTTATTTCAGAGCCACCTTTTTTTTGTCCTGATCCTTTCAGCACACACACACAAAAAGCTAATTCTTATTTTCTTGATGCCACTTTGACTACATGCCAAAAATTCAAATTTCGATGTCCTGGTCCTTATATCATGGTTTTTAGATTTTTTTTACATTTTTACTTTTCTAAGCAATACTTTATGGGAGAATAATGCTGGTGCCATTTAAACTGATGCTGGACCTCTTGTGTCCTGTAAGTGGTCTGGACACCAGAGTTATAAAAATGCTGACTGCTGCTGATGGCATCAGTGTAGGAGTGTGTGTGCTCCCAGTGGTGTTCATATGTAGTGTTGGTTTTGGTTGAGAACTTCTTTGGAAAGCTGGGACTTAAAAGGGATTTTTTTTACCAGAATGACTATTTCCACCTCTAAGATACCAACCATCACACAAACAATAATTACGGTCTGTTCAAGAATGGGATGATTGACACTACCTTCTACTACAGAAACATTTCTCTTCCCTGTGTCTGGCAAATTATAAAATGTCTAAGAATGATTTTTCAGCACATTCCTGCAAGACTATTACTCTGAATGATTCTGCTAACCAGCAAATATCACATCACTGAATCATAATGGTGTTAGATAATACAGCACCAAAAGAGGAAGGAATATCTCTTTTCTGTATTCTGACCTGTACTCTAATTTTTGTTCATTTTCTAGCTTGGAAAGGCTGTGAAGTGTTTTGGTTTTTTTTACTTTTTTTTTTTTAATTCCCCCTGCTCTTTTCCAGTGACCTTTATTCTGACAGAGAAAACCAGGATATGCATTTTCATAGGGGCAAAAATTAGCTAAAGAAAGAGGCCTAGATCAAGTGTGAATCATCTATATTGAAACAACCAGAGAAATTCTAAATGGAGCACAATTGGTATGTCAACAAGTTTGCCTGGGAAAGCACTTTGACACTTGCCAGAAATAAGAAATTTTGGTGGTGGGTGAACTTTAAGGGAAGTCAGGGAGGGAAATGTGAGAAGTGAGTTTTTTAAAGTGAAACTAGTTGTGCAAAAGTGTCAATGATCACTTTGTTGTTCTCCTGTTGAGTTCCAGTCACAGCCCCAGTATGTCAGGTTCTGCTCAAAAATAAACATTATCTGCTAGCCTCAGACTTCCCCAAAGCCTGACATGGAAAAATCGCCCCAGCCCAGAAAGATGAACAGGCTAGAGTTCTTTGCCTTTTTTGATGAACTCAAGTAAATTACATGTACTGGTGGATCTTGGTCTTATTGGTTGTGTAAACATGTACCCACAGATGCGTGCCTCAAAACAATTTTCCCAAATTACTCGCTTCTGGAATCTCTTTTATCTGATGACCAATGATTCTAATCTGGATCTGAGAACTATTGTCAAAACTGTTAGAATTTTGCGATGGGTTTAATTTTAACAAGTCAGCATTTCCCAATATGGAAAAAAAAACTTTTTTGAGAGAGTTCTCATCTGGTGGTGCTCAGATCACAGTGCCTTGTGTCTCTCTGAAATTAAAACAGATGGGATATCTTAGAGCATTTTATCCTGCTCTTCTCATTTCAAATCATTTGCCTTCAGGAGGTGGGACTTCGAGAAACACTAAATCTGGTAAGCCAAGTAAGAAACTGTGAAAGTTGGTAGCATTGAGGGAGACATCCTAGGAAGTTCCTTAAGTTTCATCTCTTAGACCTATAGCTGGTTAATCTGCAACTTTCAGTTTAACAAATTGACTGCAATGGTTCCTCATATGATCAACTCATAAACAATTAAGATGTTACTTTTGTTGTTCTTCCTTGTTTCTTTCTTCGTAGTTATTTGGGGGTTTTTTGTTTCGTTTTGTTTGTAGATTTTTTGTTCTGGCTTTGTTTGTTTGGCATTTGATTGGATGGGTTTTTCTGTTTTGTTTTTGTTTTATTGTTTGCTTGGGTTTTGTTCTTGTTTGGCAAAGTTCCCCCTTTTCACTTGTGTCTATAAGGAGGCTACAGTGGCTGGTGAGTGTTTCTGTTGTCCAGGTAGTGAAGAACAAGGTGGAAGTACTCTACTCCTTCATGTCTCCATTCCCCACAGAAAGGGAACGGACAGAAAATTCTGTGTTGATTGCAGTGACCTTCTCAGAAGAGACCACTATAACTGTATCTGTATCACATCAAAACTCTTTACTTATCCAGGACTTCTGACTCTGTGCGTTGCTAATTTTGGACAAGGAAAAGCTTCCTGGTGCAGTGGGATTTGGGGAAAGGGTGGGACAATTTTGATTTCCACTTTGGTCTGTGATTGAAGATTTTTTCCTAGAATAGAGTTGTTTCCTGAGAACCTTGTGTTGATGTTGGGCTGAGATCTCTAGGCAGTGGCTTCCCATTTCTTAGTCAATTCTATTCCAGGATTGGCATCTATGTGTAAAGAAAATGTTACATTTACAAGATGAAGCTGTGTCAGAGGATGTTTAGGTTGTTTATTTTGGGGTTCTCCTGGGCCTGCACAGTACACCCCAAGAATCACACCATGGGCCTGAGAGCATTGTCCAAACACCTCTTGAACTCTGTCAGGCTTGGTACTGTGACCATTTCCCTGGGGAGCCTGTTGCAGTGCCCAGCCGCCCTCTGGGTGAAAAACTTTTTGCTGATATCAAATCTAAACCTCCTCTGACACAACCTCAGGCCATTTCCTCAGGTCCTGCCACTGATCACCCCAGAGAAGAGATCAATGTCTGCCCCTTTGCTTCCCGTTGGGAGGGTGTTGAAGGCTGCAGTGAGGTCTCCCCTCAGTCTCCTCCCAGCTGAACAGACCAAATGACCTCAGCCACTCCTCACACAGCTTCCCCTCCAGAATCTTCACCATCCTCGTGGCCCTGCTTTGCACACTGTCTTACAGGTTAACGTCTTTTTTATATTGTGTCACCCAAAAGCTGCCGCCAGCAGTCGAGGTGAGGCTGCCCCAGTGCAGAGCAGAGTGGGACAATCCCCTCCCTTGCCTGGCTGGTGGTGCCCACCCAGGACACTGCTGGTTCAGTACTGCTAGACATGTGTGCAATGTGTAACCCTAACTTACAGGAAAAACAGCACACTGGCATAATCCAGATGCTTAAGTGACCCTCCTTTTTATCTCTCTTTCTCTTCCCACTCCAAACTACCCCTACCAGTTGGTTTAGAGCAAGGGGAATATCATATGTTTCCCAAAGGAAAGCAACTGCTCAGAAATCAACATGTCAATCTGTTTCAGAGAGGGCTAGTCCCAAGCTGTGTGAACATAAGTGCCTCCAGACCACTTGGAAGAGCCTGTGATTCTTCACTTGCTTTCAAAGCTGTGCAAAGACAGAGTTGTCAAACAATGCTGAGCACAGGAGCGTAGGTGGACTTCTCTCTTGGAGTTGCTCTCTTTGCAGCTCTTTTGCAAAAATTGTCATTCTTCAGCCTTGGACCAGGTGGAGATGGAAGGTACTGCAAGAGATGATGCTGCAGGAGGTCAGGTCTGTAGGCAGGCATAGGACATGTTCTCTTTGAATTATTTCAAACTCAGTATAATGTAGAAGTCACTTTCTGGAAAAGACCTAAAGATGAAGCCCTAACCAAATTTTATGAACTTGGATTTTCTGCAGCAATGGCTGAACCAGCCCTTGCCTTCTGTTTCCTCCTCTTTTCTGGCCTCTGATGTGCTTAGATATGCTGGTACTGTGTTTTACCGCACTAGGTGCTGCTTGTGGTGATGTGTTTGACCTGGTGTTTGTGCAAGGAGCTCTTAAACAGCAACAACAACAACAAAGGGGGGTGACTGGGGAGTGAAGGAGGAGAAAAGTGGGGTTTTTTTACAGTGTCATTGTTGCCAAAAGAAATATGTGTCTAACTGTCAAACTACATATCTGGTAGCTCTATTTCTTGGCATATTTGTCTTTAACCCTACGTCCTCACAAATGTTATGGCACAAATCTAAACTGCAGGTCATTGTATTCTTATCTTTAATTCCATTCCTTCAATGTGCTAATAAAACAAAAAATTTGTCTGTTTACAGCCTATTGTATTTTCATAACATCAATAAGGAATAAATCCATGCTCCAAAATCTGTGTTCCTTTAAACCCCCCTTCTTCCAGTCTCATAAGTCCCTTCTCCCTGGAAATTGTTCAAGGGTTTCTTTGTGCTGGCAGTTGCAAGAAGGCAGATCTCCAGGACAATGCCAGCACATGAGTGAGGAGAAAGCAGGGCCAAGATTCACTCCTTCAAGTCCAGAGGTCTTGACTTCATTTCCCTTCGCTTTTGAGCTGTGCACAGCACTGGAAGGGTTTTTATATAAGAATGTAAAGCAAAATAAGGCACTGTATTTGGGAATCTGTTTTTACATAGAAATCTGGCATACAGAAGTTCTTTCCTTTGACAGGACTTTACTTCTGTGAAGCTTCCACATGCAATATTTAAGAGATTAGGCAGTACAAAATGCCAAGTCATCAGCATTTTCTTTCTGGACTCATGGTCTCTATAGCCTTGATGCAGTTTGATGTTTTCCAAGTAGAAGCAGTGTTGTCTTTGTGAATATTTACCCATGCTACTTGCTGGGCAAATGCTGAGAGCAGTTTGCCAAAAGATTTTGCTTAGGAAAGAGGTTCTGATTAGGGAGTTTCATAGAGCACAGTTTGCATCGGTACACCATCAAAACAGCATCTCTAAAATTTGCATGTCACCTAATGTTAGAGGATATTGCATAAGCTGAAAATAATAAACCCAAGACATGAAGATCTATTTCAAAAGATAAAATAATGGATCACTAAAATGGAGGTTAATTTCTCCAACAGAAAAACTGGGTCCATGAGAACTTACCATTCCCATCAGCCCCACAGAAGATTGTATTCCTGAGAACAAGACTCAGTTCTTCGGAATTTCTACTCAGTGTTTCAATTCAAACTTGTTTGTTAAAAAAATGAAATAAATTCACAATGTGGAGCAACTCATCAGCTGGGGACAGCTCTGACAACAGTGCTTAAGACTGCACATTTAAAGCATCAGTAACATCTTCCAGTCTTGCTGGCGGGAGAAAGAAGAGAGCACTAATTCTTATTTGTTTATGCTAGTTTGGGCTGTTTTGAATTATTGATATGTCCCTTGAAACTGTCTCTGATCATTTCCCTTTGAGCACAGAGGCATGTGGTGGTAAGCAGAGACCTGGCCTAGCTGCTGGACTTTCTCCTGCTGAACTCAGCATCCAAGCTGCTCATAACAGCAACAGATGTTTCTGCTTTTTAAGGTCTGTGGGAACCTCACTTAACATTTTTTTCCCCTTCTTCCTTGCAGGAACAAATGCCAATATAGTCGAGATCCAAAAATCTTGACCTCAGCTTTATGTTATTATTGGAAGGTATTGAGACTGGATATCCTATTGTCCATTCTCAAGTAATAAGCTGATAGCTTTTAATGCTGTATTTGCTTTTTCATGCATACTTTCTATGTGTTTGTTATTCAGATGCTTCCTGGCAATAAGTGAGGGAACACATAATCACTGTTGCCTTCAATGCAAGCGGGTCTGTAAGATTCATCTTGTTTCAAAAGCGCTAGGCAAGCTCAGGAACAAGCTCACGAGCACTAAACCAGATCATTCTCTTTGCCTTCTTAGTGCTCTAAGCAGTCACCTGGTACATTTTATTGCAGGGATCCACGTCAACACTGTGCATGAGCCCTGACTCAGTCCTGAATACCCAGACATAGCTATGCCAGAGCGCTGGTTAGTGCGTGTTAAGCCTAAAACTTTGCAAATTAATGCATATACTTAAAATGCTAACATTATTACTTATTTAAAAAAAAAAAAAGGAGGGGAAAAGAACCCAAACTTAAATCCAAACCTGGCTTAATCTCCTATATGTCAACAATTTCTGCTTTTGCCAAGGAGACCCTTGCTAGGCAGGATATTTGCTTTCAAGAAAAGATGGGCTTTATGCCATATTTCCACAGGTAGTTCCTTTGTGTGAATTAACAGCTTTAATTGCCAGCAGGAAGACTTTAGAAGCATTCTTGGCAGTACTTGATCAGGGGATGTGCCAAATTCAAGCATCCCTTGGCCTCCCTACTTGTACCAACATTTTCAAGATGTCAAGGCTCTGCAGAAGGTCCCAGCACTGCCATTTCTCTGGAAGAGAGCTGGACCTTGGTGAGTGTCTGGACATGAGCCATGGGACAAAGCTCTGGCTGGGCAGTGTATGAAACATATCCTTGCTTTTGCAGCATAGGCTCTGCCTTCCGTCCTCTCTGCAGTTGCCATCAGGAGCTCAGAAAATGAGCCAACTGGCTACATCTCATGCACAGGGCTGGGGAAAGGGAACGGCACCCTGGGATTTCATTGGACACGTGCTGTTCCTTGAGTGCAGGCAGGATAAGGAGGCAGTTTTCAGAATTGCAGAGTCATTTAGAACAGACCTCTGAAATTGGTAATCCAGCCTTTGACCGAACACCATCTTGTCAAGTAGGCTGTAGTACTGAGTGCCCCATCCTATGGTTTCTTGAACACCCCCAGGAATGGTGACTCCACCATTCCTCCCTGGGCAGCCCATTCCAACAACCTTTAACAACCTTTTCTGCGAAAAAATTCTTCCTGATGTCCAACTTGAGGGTCTAGTGGGTTACCACCTACGCCAGGTGGGCTCACTAGCTGTGTCAGGAAGTTCTCTTCCACACTCTCCAGGAATCTCCTAGACTCCCTCCTGTCCCCTGTAACTTTCCAGCAGATATCTGGCAAGTCCAGGTCTTCCACAAGAAGGAGGACTGTCAATAGTGAAACATCAGCCAGGCACTTACAGAATATTTCATCTTCACCCTGGGTGTTCAATAACAAACTCCCACTGGCTTATCTGCCTTGCTAGCCTTTCCCTTGATTCCTGCCCATCATCACTGTCCTTGAGTACTCTACAGCCAAAACACTCCCTGAAATACAGAGCCCCCCCACTGCCTGTCCTTGCTCCCCTGTCCCTTCTGAAGACTTTGTGCCACCTACTGCAGCGCTCCAGCCATGAGAGTCATCCCACCATGTTTCCATAACTATGTCACAGCTTTCCTGCTGCTCAGTGGCCTCCAGCTCCTGTTAGTCACACACAGTGTGCATTGGTGTAGGGTAACAAGCAGGAGGAGGGCAAGCAAAATCTGTCTGCTATGGTGTCCAGTGAAGGAAAAACAATTATTTCTCCCAAAGGCTGTTTTGCCACTTGTTCTGTTTGACCAGCTATTGTCACGAACCCAGGCATGAATATGGCTCTTGGTGGTGGTCTTACAAAGATACTGCAGGGTGAGTTCGTCATTGATACAATAATGGTTTAAGGTTACATGAGCTGCAGGCAGAGGAGCAACGAACTGCCCAGCGAATCTGGCCAATCTCAGAATTAAATGTTTTCCTGCTTGGGTGAAAAAGAAAAGGTCCACATGTGTTTCTGTGTGTGGGGCTCCCAGCCTTCTGGCCAGTGACATTTCAGCTGATTTGGATGTTTCATGACTCTGCTATGGAAACTCTGCTATATTTTCTTGTTGAGGTTCCACCCAGGGCTGGCAAAAGGGTTAAGGTCTGTTGTCCTCACATGTAAAATACTGTGCTGGAAGGAGAGGAGGGAACCTATCACAGGAAATGCAAATCCCCCCAGCTTCCTGCTAGTGCTGTTTGTTTGGAGATGGCTTAAGATGTAAAAATAAGTCTGATCTGTCAGTGTTTGCTTTACTGAATTTTTTGCATGCTGATCTGGTACTGTGCACTTCCTGTGTATCCTGCCTGGCACACAGCACCCATGGGCAGCAGATGAGTGGGTTGCAGTGGGTTCTGTTCTCCTGCTTGTCGGGCACTGCAGCTCTCCTTGCACGAGCTCAGAGAAGAGTTCTCAGCTCACTGCAGCCCAGAAACAATGTCACAAAAACTGCACTGAATTTCAAAGATTTCACAGGATTCAGAAACCCCCTTTCATCAGCTGTTCTTTCCAAATATCACCCTTTTATATTTTTAAAATCTATTTATCTTTTTATAAATTATCTTTCATGCCTAGATCTTATCCTGCATCTCTGGCACAGTATCTGCTCAATTCCCTGCCTTCTTGCTTAGCCCATCAGAGTTTTCACCCCTTCCAAGATTAATTAATGAGGTTAAGTTTAAAATAAGGCACATTTCCAAGTATGAAAAGATCGAAGTATAAGCAGATGCTTTGCCTTGTCTCTATGAAATCTGACTTTCAGTGCATCTACCCCTAAAAGACAGCTCAAGATGGAGACTTTCCTGGCCTTTGCATTGCATTTCAAAATGTTTGTCACGTACCTTTTGCTCAGAGATTTGTGATCTAAAAATGGCAAGGAAATGTTGAATAAAATGAATAAAAGGACATGTCAATAACATCCCAACTTACATGGATGAATGTAGCTCTGTATGTGACAGTTTCAGACTGACACCAAATAGATGGGCTTTCCAAAGCTTTACTAAAATAATAGCAAGGGAGTGCATTAATAAGTTCCTCCTGTACTTTACAAGGATGATACCTTTACAATAGTAGAGATACTAATACATATGATACATTGTTTGATAGTGCGCTTTTAGATACAGTCTTAAATGCAAAGACTTCCTTCATTCTTATAGCAATTAATGCAATAATAACATGGACCTTGTGATTTAGCATATCAATGAAATATTCGTACTGATATATTTTTAATGTGTGTGAAAGCACACCTGTCTGCTGTGCACTTGGGGAAGAACCAAAAGGGACAGCTTGTACCAAAAATTTTGCCTTCACACAGTAGCAGTATAAACCTCAGGTCAAATCCTGTTGCTGGTGGCTGGTTATGCTGATAAGACACCACTTTGTCAGTTGCCATAAGGAGGTTTTTCGTTCTCCCTTCAGATTAATATAAGAAGAGATATCATAAACAATTGGTAGTTATAAGAAGATTTAAAAGTGAATAGCTGCTCAGTCTGAATCTGCAGTGTGGGAGAAGGAAAGCATTTTTAATGAAAGCAGGGATGAAGTTTTCAAGAACTAGGACTCCAATCTCCCACTGAGAAGTATTCTTTCTCTAGCTCAGTAAATTTCAGTATCTTATGTTTTCAATATTGATATCTAAAGTATTACTTTTTTTTCCTTTTCTTTCTTTATGTACATGCATATGAATTTTCTGTCAGCTTTGAAGTTTAAAATTCAGCTTAAACTTAGGGTTCCTTTCAGACGAATTAAAACTAGTTTTCAGGGGAAAAACAGCTCATCAAGGAAATGTCTGTGTGTATCCTGTTGGAAAGTTGGAGAAAGACCCTGTCCCCTCTCCCATGTCCTTTCCCCCTCTGACATTAATAGTTTTGCAATTGACCCCAGAGTCAGTGGCACCAGGAACAGACCAAGGGTCTTTTTCTTATTGGTTCTGGGCATCCTAAACCAAATCTCCATTAAGCAGTGACTTTTCACAGCCTGGAAGGATGAGAAGATTTTTATCATGGTTAGTAACTCTTTAGGGTATTTTTATGGACATGAAATGTGGTGAACGCCACTGTACATTTTGTAAGGATAGGTTAAGAAGGCAGACTGCTTAACTTGTGGTGACCTCCCACAGAATTATGACAGCACTGTGGTATAAATCTGATGGTCAAACGTTTCCTCCCTGCAATGCAATAAACATCCTTGTAATTTACACTGGAGTAGCTGGTGATGAAATTAGCCTGAAGCAGAGATGTGTGCGAGGCAGCGGTTCTGGGAGTTCCCGTGGGAGTGGTGCTGGGATGTTGTCCACACAGAGACTGGCTCTAGCTGTGGGGCAGGACCTGCTCCTGCTTGCTGGCCCCTTTGTCCTGTGCTAGAAAATTCCTTCATGCAATAGGTGTCCTGATATGAGACTGCTTTTCAAAGACTCTGTGATAGCACTAGTAAATATCTCTGACAACTGGGCTACTCTGTATTAGTTTGTCTTGACTGTGAGTTTTTTGTTTATTGGGTTTTTTAAGCTTGGATGTTTTCTACATTCCATTTGCACACTGAAGGGCACTGATCCTATCATAAACCTGCTTTTCTGATCAAATTCTCTTTTGCTCTTTCCTTTCTTTGTGTGTTTTGTTGGTTGTTTCTGTTTGTTGGTTTTTCAACATTCACATTCTATTTACTGTTATCTGGACATATGGTTTCTATGAATCATGCTAAACCTTTGTGATGTTCGTAATGATACCATCAACAGATGGTAAATGTATTGTAGCACCACCAAAGTACTGTGGCATGGCTGAGAATAATTTGGGATGTACTGCCATCTAATGGCTTTGCTGACAGCGAAGGAAATTCAAGAGTAAGCTTGGCTCCTATTAGATTGAGCGAGAAGGTGAAAGGTTTTCAATTACCATGTGGAAAAGTGTATTTAAATTACATTGCTGAAGAGAATGTGTGCAGACTTGGCTATTTTTTGACTATTTGAGGTGCTGCAGTGTTTCATATCCCTGCTCTGGTCTGCCACAGGAGTCAGTAAGTAAATAAAGGGACACATGTGTATTTTACTGGCATATAACTTGAAACATTCTTGAGTCTGTGTCATTAAACTTAATGGTACTTCTTAAAACGGAAGTTCAAAAATTTTGCCTTAAGTTTCATAGCAGTCTTCCTTTGGCTGTAGCTTGACCTCTCTTAATGGTAAGAGAATAAATAAATGCAGCCTGTGGCACTCTGAAGAAAAGGAGTTTGTCAGCATGATCTTTCACCTCCTCTGCTGAGAACCCCCTCCAAAACAATCTTCCTGATGCATTTTGCCATGATTTCTTCCAAGTGCAGAAAAAATACGTGCTCCCAGCAAGTCCTCAAATATTTCTACTGAGCAAAGAGATTTCTTTTTGCTGCTAATTATTTAGCCATGTTGAAGCCTCAGCCTCAAGAGCCATGAGCTGCTGGCCAGAATTCGCAAAACATCTGGTGTTCAAGGTAGTCCTCTGGGATCCTGCCTGGGAAATCCCACAGAGAGGGAGCCACGGTTCTGCCTGGGCTTTGTACAAGAAAATGATTGTTGCTTCTGTTGCTGATCAGGAAAAACCGCAAGTGATTGCAGTCAGAAGTGTCTTCCCTTGCCTCTGAAGCCCCAGCTCTGGCTCTTTTTCTCCACCATCCAGCACTTTGTGGAGCTTCCCTGAACACACATGCACACCTGTTTCTCTCATTGGACCTGTATTCAGCTCCCCTGGCCTCTTTATCGCTGTCCACGTGTCCCTGGCTCAAGCCGTGCTCGGGATGCATCTTGTTGTGCCCCACCATCCCAGGAGCATGCACAGAGGCTGCTGTGTGTGTGGCTGGCCATGCACGAAGGGAGATCTTGGTAGAAGAAACCCTGCAGCTAAAATGGTACTACAGTGGGTTTTTTCTTCAATTCTGCACCACCCAGATAATGGCCCCACTTTTCGAATTGTTCCTTGATCAATTTAAAGTGAAGATTATTTGTTAACTCCTCTCCTTGGAGCATCACTCAGCAACCCTGTGGAGTATAAAGTGCCTGGCCTACTGTCCAGTCTGCTTGCAGCTTCTGAACCCTCTTGTCTTCCCCTTGATGACCTCAGGAGAAGTAGAGAATAGTAACTTCTCTTTCCTGCTGCATCTAGTCACTGGCAGTCCTGTGCGTATGTCTGGTATCCAGAAAGCATAAACTGAAGATGCTCTTGAAAAACTGTGTGTATCTCATCCACTATGGTTCACATCTCAGGCTTAACTAAAGTGGTGTGGGAAGGGTATGACTGTGTAAAAATGCAATAGTTACAGAAATAGGCATGTTTAAAATGGCCCAACTGGGTAAATGGTCTAGCTATGAGATTAACTTGCTTAATTCCCTCAAGATTTGAAAAGTTAAATTCACATTCAGACTCTCTGACATAAACAGTTCACATACTCATTCAAAGCCCTTTCTTTAAAGAAAACAGACAACATTGTGCTAAAGTTATCTATGCACAGGATGGCCTCTGTGTGTGCAAATGGTTCTAATGAAACGAGGGAAACTCTTCAAGTATTTTAAGAGGACTCTGTCAGTGTTCAGTAGACTGCATCCCTGGTTAATGCTATAGACTCATGACTGATCAGTGCTATGGGCTTTTTCCTCTGGGGAAACAAAACCCTGAACAGCCTTCAAAGAAATAACTGCTGGCAGTAAAAATGTCACTCTGGAAATATGCACAGGGAAGTTATATATAGTAAAGAAAACTGTTCTCTGAGCTGGAGAAAGCATGTTAAATTGGGTTATGGGTCAAAAGGCAGGGTTTTCTTCTCTGTAGTAAGAGGACCAGTGAACAAGAAGCTCAGACTGGAGTTTGTCAATGTGTGCATGGTTTCCAGTAAAGGATGAGCTGAGACAACTACTCAGGCGTGACCTCTTCCTACCAGCCTACTTGCCTGAACCCTAGGCTGAACCCTAGGACAGGAGGCTTCTGGCAATATTGCACATACATGTTTCTTTCCAGCTTCCTCAAGCTTGCAGTTGTGTAATCCTGGCCAAGGATCACCCCTGGTCCTAATTGATTTGCACCCAAGGTCACTTTGGCTTAGGCCCTGCATGCCCAATGGTCACAGTGTTATTTTAGGAGTGATTTATCCTCCTACACTCAAGTGAGCTCTCTGTCCCTGTGTCAGATGGTGTGCACACAACTAAGAAATTCAATTTTTCACTTGAGCATCAAAATTCCACTAGGGACGAAGTTCTGTTAAACCACACGTAACTTTGATCATTTTGAGTGAAATGTCAGGTGCCAGCAGGAGGTCAGAGGAAGTAATTTAAACTGATTGTTTGTAAAGGAAGCTATCAGTTAGGGTTTAATGCATTTGGCCCAAGATGAACTTTAAAACAGGATCTTAAATTGCTTTTAGCTTGGTCTTCCTCTGAGCAGATTCCAGCAAGAACAGTGTAGTCAAATACAGTAAGTGTTTTAGTAATTAGGTTTTTTTGAGTCTATCCTAAAGGACATGTACAGCACAACAGCAGTCAGTTCAGGAGGAAGAGCAAGGGGATTTTTCCAGTACAAAAAGCAACAGTGAAAGATCAGAGGAATAACTTTTCCATATGCATTGCAGAGATAAGGCAGCAGGAATTATTTTGGAAGTCTTCATCTCAGCCACATAAAGTGCTATGTTACCTACCTGCCTGCCCCTTTCACATTTTAGCTGCTCATTTGTACCCAGCTTTGGATTGATGGATTTGAACCCAAGCCTAATTTAGTGCAATGGAGCTGTGAACTCTACATTTTTGTGCCTCTGAATGCTGTTACTCCCTTGGTCTATTTTACTTGCTCTTCCTACCCAACTCTGCCTTTCCTGAGGCGACACAAAAACCTCTGCTGCAATCAGGCTTAATGCTCCCATCTGCATAAATTTGTTTTCTCACTCAACAGATGTGTGGTGTGTAAGAGTCACTGCAGACAGCAGCAAAATCTCCATTCAGCAAAAGTCATCAAAACTTCTGCTTACGACCTAAAAGGCTCAGTTCTCAACAGCCTCTTCTGGATTCATACACAGCTGCTTGCTCTTACCACATCCTGTGTGCTTGGTTCTCACCCACACACTACAGAAGTGTCAGCAAAGCTATGGGCACTTGCTAAATCTTACAGTACTGATGTCCTGAGTGGATTAACAAATTATTAGTAATTGTTTTACTAGGCTGGTGTTCCAAGCATAGCCCCTGGCTGCTCTTGGCAGGGATGGTGTCCTTGCTCAGGCACTTAGGCTAAAGCTAAACTCACATCAGTTTTACCTCTGTGTCCCTTTTGGGAAAGAAATTTGTTCATCTACTTGGGCTCATCTTACCTCAATCATGTTTTTCACATTATCTGAGCTACTCCTGGCTTTGAGGCTTGAGTGCCTGTAATGCGGTCTTCAGTGTCTTTTCTATGCTCTCCCTTCCCATTGCATTTAGAGGCTGAAATGCTGTTAAAATCCATGTGTGATGAAATTAAGTCATCTTTCCCCAGCTGTTTGTTTCTGGCAGCTGGTCCTCCACAGCAATGCACCAATGGGACAGGTCAGTAAAAAAAACTATGTGTGTGAGGAAAAGATGGGGAGAACTGCAAAACCTGGGATGCCTCAGGGTGTAAGAAAGGCCCCGTAAGAAAGCCCTTGTGTTTTTTGTCATTGGAGCCTTTCTGAAGCAGAGCCAGCCACATCTCACAGCCAGAAAGCAAGCTGGGTCAGAAAGTTGGCAGAGCTTTTGGTTCTGTTTTGGTTGTTGTCTGAAGCTGATGGGCTGTGAACACTGAAAGCAGAGCTCTCCTTCCCACCACTGCACTGGAGGATTGAAGTGTTTATGGTGGTGGCTAGGGAAGTGAAAAGGGGTTTGGGTGGAAAGCTGAGCTACTGGGATACACTGGTATGGAATGAGCTGTGCAGGGTAGAAGGCTATTTCCATCTCTGCTCCCTAATCACAAGCAACTGCTTTGGAGCAGGGGAGGAGATCCTCTAGAGGAGGTGGTTTTCCGTGTGGTGTTCTCTTTGCCATGGGGCTGCAGATGCTCTCTTCTTTTGGGGCTCCAGCTGTACACGGGGCCAGATGCCACCAGCATCTCACTGGCAACCTCCAGTGGCTAAAGGGCCAGAAGAAGGGATAGTATTACTCTAGAGATTTCTATACTTAGAGTTCTACAGAGGTGGGCAGGATTCTGGGAGGATGTAGCTAAAGAATTCACAGTTGTTAAACTGATATTTTTATAGAGCTGTGGAGCAGGAAAATATCCTTGTTCTATTCAGTCCTAATTTATTGCTTTTGTCCCTTGTTCCCATTTTTGTTTGCTGGGGTGGCAGAAGACACTTTGAAGACATATTTCTCTAAATTTACTGTGACTTGTGTGACTTGTCCTCAGAAACACTGGAATACAATGGGCCATTTTCCACTGCCATTGTGCCCAGTTAAGTCCGCATGCTTCATCCTCATGCAGAAATTTTGTCATTCACAGGTTTCTGGTATTTTCCTTTCTCTCCTCTGCCCTAGCTTTGCTTTCTGCAGCTCAAACAGATGAGTACATCCTAGGCATTTGCACTCATCCAAAATACTTTGAATAAGAAAGCTTTGGGTTATATGTTCCTGTAATTTTTTCACAAATTAACCCTTAGAAAACTCTGCTGCAATGTCAGTCTGGTTGTTTTTACAAAGCAGTCCTCACACAAGGGCAAGTTTTTATGCTTTATTTCTTTATACTTACGTTATTACACAGTTGAACAGTTACCTTGGAAGTCCTCTTTTTGTTTTACCCCTCCCTTCAGCCTTCTTGGCTTGGTTGTGACCAGCCAAGGATTTAAGCTCTCACTGTTCCACCATGGCCCCAACCCACATCTATGGGAGCAGGCAGCTGATACTACTGAAAATTGTCATCTTATGCTTTTTTCTTCCCCTGCTCACTTACAGCTTAGATCTAACTTTACAAAGCAACAAAATTCTTAAAATTCAGCTGGATATTTCCTGTTTATGGCTCTTTTTGCCATATTTTGACCTTATTCAGCCTTAAAGTTTTTCTTTGAAGACAGAAATATAGAGGGAGAAAAAGTGGTATTGAATTATGTCTTAGGAATATTTGCTGCCTTGCTGCACTAATGATGACCGTTTTGTGTGAGATATGATGTATTTTGTGATATCCACATAACCTTTTGGTCCAAAGGTTAGCCCAATTCTTTTACTAAATGCCAGCTCGCAGGTAACTGTCTGTAGAGCTGAAAGAGAGCCAGTTCTCATGAAAACTCCAGAATGGAACAGTCTGGAACATTCAAAGCAGTGATTGGAACTGGGCCAGGAGAGTAGATAATGAAGATAGATAGATGATAGATAGATTCATCACCAGTATGCTTCCTGCTCTGTATTCAGTTGTGAAGGGCCCACCAGGACTTTGGTAGCATCTGAGTGTCAAATACACCAGGGGCTTTCTCAGCACAAGCTAGGATTGCCTGACACATGCTGAAAGCCAAATTATTTTACTGAAATCAGTAAAGGCTGCAGTAAATCAGGAGAGACTGAAGAGTAACCACATATGAACTAGTTTGCCAGTGTGTTGTGCTATTAATGATTACCCACTCATCACTAGAGAACAGGACAAGTAGCACAGCTGGGGTATCTAACCATTAGCCAACGGATGTTTTCCCTTCTGGTCTGAGTGAACCGCTAAGGGGGGTAGGTGCTGTTAGGGTTACACATTAATCATATCCACTGTGGAGTAGCTGATGTCACCAGTCCCTTCAGTGGGAGCTTGACACCTCAGGGGAATTGTCACTCCACCTCCAAACCAGTGCTGCTGGGGGCAAGGAGTCACCCACACCAACCCAGAGAGGGAGTAGGAATTCTGGGATCGATGGGTGTGTGGAAAGACAGAGAGGAAAAATGCTTGGAGGAAAAGGCAGCAAGCCAGAAATGAATGGCGTAGGGGCCAAGGTTGTCTTGTCCAGGCCACACGTGGGAGTCTCCAGACAGACACTCAAACATTTTTCTCCTCTGCAGAGGCACTTGGCTGATGATGGGGCTGACCTCAGCCCATGGAGATGCTGTCTAAAATCAGGGCAGGTACTGAATAAACAGGAGCCCTCCTGAGCTGCTCCTTGGCTGCTCCTTAGTGCTGGCCTGAAACCCAGGACAGGATCTGGTGGGTTGCCTCAGAAAGAGGGGCAAAAAGCAGCAGTGGGGTGAGGCCATGCTGGTGCATCTCTTGGCCAGTTCCTGCACTGTGCCTGCTCTGACACCACGTCTGACAGTCTGATTGCTTGAATGGGCTGCTCAGCTTGGAAAGGCGTTATCCCAAGGGTAATATTTCATACACATTCTTGTAATTCATTGAACCCCCCTTTGCTCTCATGGCAACTAGCCACCTACATGTATTTAATCCAAAAATAAGTGTTGTAGATTATAAATAGCTCCTGCACACACTAGGAACGTATTTCAAGGAAATATTTTGACAAGATGCCTGAAAGAAGAGTCAGTTAGGAAAAGCAGCTTGGTTCAGCTAAGTGCCAAGGTATGCATTGCTAATTTCCCCTGTTGTTCAGTGGAAATCAGTTACTATCATGATTGCTCCTTTGCTTGCTCTTTTTTCTGGCCATTATTTTTTAGACAGAAAAATAGATGAATTAACTTTGATAAGTAAAGGCTGCAGAGATATAATACAGAAACATCATTTTCTGGAGTATTTAGATCCCCTTCACCTCTTTAAGAAATCAAACTAAATATAAACTAAATATCATTCCACAGATACTTTTTCTCCTCTGTATGTCTGTCTTTTTTTGGTTTTTGTGTTTTGTTGCTTGGCTGTTTTTGAAATTTTTTTGACTGAAATACAGACCTGGAAAAGCTATTGCTTGATACATAGCAAAAAAAAAGAAACACAATTTTGAAATACAGTATTTTGGCTGCAAATCACCATGTGGAATTACAAGAACAGTGTAACTTAATTCTCCGGTCTTTTGGTCCTTCCAGACCACTGCTGAGAGACGCTGAACATAGTAAAGCACTTTAATAGCACTGATTGATTTATTTTTTCTTTCACAAGAACTTGGATCCCTGTTATCACAGTACCCTGAGGCCTTAGAGACTTCACTGTGTATTTCCTTGAGGACACCTGGAACATGCACATCATGAATCACTGGGCACTGCCAGAAATCTTGAGTGACCTTCTTGCAAGATGCAAGAGATCAAGCCTTGCCTGTTTGTAGTACTAAGGGACCTGCAAAGGGGTAAATGTGGAAAGAATGTATCTCAGATTCATTGGTGTAAAGCACGCGCAATTTCTCCTTATGGCAAATTAGCCTTCCAGGGACAGACAAGGATTAGGACTCTTTTAGCCTGAAGTCAAACCAGATGTAAATTGCTTGTTTTGGAGAGAAAGGTCCTTCTCAAGGCAGAATTATGTATTTATCCTAACAATTAACATCTCAAAAAATAGACATCTGATTGTGGATTTTCCCCTTTTCTGGCAGGAAAATTATCTTTCCCAATGTACTCAGTTTGCTTCCTGCCTGTTCTTGACAGACTCTGAAATCTCCCACATCTATCACTGAAAACAGAAATTCATCACTTTACAAGCTCAAAAAATTAGATTTTTATAATTCTTTTTCATCATTGATTTTCTTCCCTGCAAGTGTCCCATACCACTTCCTTAAACTTCTTAATCTTTGGCCATCCACTGTATGGATCAGGCCAGAAGCAGTACCATTAATCATGAAATAAACACTGAAAGATTTAGATTATTTCATGTGCATTTCACACAGCCATCCACAGAATTAGGAAGCATTCACTGTTAATCATGGAGGGTGCCAGGAGATTCATTTTCCTGCAATGAATATGCCAGAGCCTATTTCTGAGTAATTTATGGTTGATTTGTCAGAGTGGTCAGTCCTCATAGAAAACAGTCTTTTATCTCTGACACAACCAGCACAGCTTTAATGGGAAGGGACTCTTTAACTGAGACAGTTTAAAAACACTTGCCTTTTGACCCCTTTCTTTGAGATGTGATTGAATGTGTGGAGTGTTTTTGCAAGGAGTGCAGAATAAATAAGCAGTGAGTGAGCTGTCACAAGCTGTGGAGTGAAGGTCATATTCTTCTTTTTTTTTTTCGCTTGTGTTTTGCCAGATTAACTTCAATGAGATGGGGGACTCGTCTGAATCTAGCCCATTTCTGTGATGAGTTACATGTGTTGCTCCATAGGGCAGAATGAAACTCCTCAGTAGGAGCTGTCTTATTTAGAAGGAAATCAGATGGAAAAAAATCAGAACTAATAAGGCAACAAAACCAGCAGGCAGGAGATGAAAATCATGACACATACAATCATTTCCATGTCAGGGAAAACTGCAATGTCAGTGAAGGACTATTGCTTCCACTTCTTTCCAGGTTGATTTTCAGTTTAAATAACCTGTCCGAGTCTGTGAGCGTGGGGGGGAGGGGGGGGGTATATTTGTGCAAGGTTCATTTGCCCACTTATAAATTACATGCAATTAAAGCATTTCTTCCTTGGTAGATTTAAAGGTTGGGCTTGCATGAGTGTGTGACCCAGCTTTTCTAAGGAGGGCAGGTGCAGTCAGCACCCCAGGAGAGGCAGATTTCAATCTGTGGCATACCAATAATCTCTCGAGCCTCCCTGCACCTGGCCTTGCCCATAGTTACAAGAGCTATGGTTCCATAGCCCTATGAACAAGGAATTTTTGCCCCCCTAAGAGCGCTCAAAAACTTTGGGATTTTTTATCCAGTTGCATCTGTGTTAGTGCATCTACCACTGGAGAGTGCCCACAGCTCCCCAAGAGCTTGAGCCAAAGAAAACACATGTGGGGGGAGATGCCACAGCAGGGACACGTGTGCAGAGTCTCCAGGCTGCATTTGCTTTGGCACAGGCTCCAAGGATTGCCATGAGCAGAGCAGCATGAGGGCTGCTTTGCTTCCCCATGTGTCACAGGTCTTCCTCAGCTCCCCTGCATAGCTCCAAGTATGGCAGCACTCCGAAGGAATCCTGCGGTGAGCTGTGGAGAAGCCGCTTTCTCACAGGTGTAGCTA
>VXBU01007575.1:189254-274566 GCA_013400315.1 Bombycilla garrulus | reverse complement strand
GGGCAGCCTGGAGCTGTGTCAGGCCATAGCTGCAAAACAGCTGCACAGCCCGTGAGAGGCTGTTTCCCGCTCTGCAGGTGGGATGGCAAATCTGTGGGAGGCTCCATCTACAGGGACCAGACCATAGCAGATACCTGAGCTGTCTGCAGCTTGCTGTAGATGTGTTCATAATGGAAAATTTTTGGTTTAGCAGATAGGAAGCAAGTAGGAAACTATTGCTACATATTCTAATATTCTATAGTGTGAAATATAATTTCTATAAATATCCAGTAATTTTTTTTCACTTTTAAAAGTATCTATTTTATTAACTTGATACTGTCATCAGAATAAATAAATGCTTGAGACTTTACTTAAGTCACAGGTGTGGCTTGATGCCTTAGACACTGGAGCATTTTTCCTAGCATTTGCAGACCATCGCAAGAAGTTATTTTCTTCTAAGAGCAGTATTCTGTACTACAAAATAAAGGCTTGCCAGTTAACCATATGTAATTAAAAAGAAACAAACAAAATACCCCACCCTTTATTTGTAAATTTTCAGTTAGCATGGATTTTTCACTAAGGTCTCCTCTTGCTCAAGCCTCTGTGTCCAGTCTCTGCACTATGTGGCGTAGAGTTTGCAAAATAAACCCCAACACCTTGCTGGGGATCCATCATAATCCTAAATGTGTGTCAGAGTCTGGCCATTTACAGGTTGTTTCTGTGGCATGCACGCACAGCAGTCTTGAGAATTGCACTTCCTTTTCCAACAGCTTGCATGCTAGAACAAGGCTCCCACAGACTTTTTCAGTCAAAGGCCTTTGGCTTGTGGAAAAGAAGGAACACTTCCCAGGACCATCTTCCTCTGTGCTGCCGCCACAATGTACCTCTGCAAATAAAAGAGCAAGTGTCAAATTTTAACTCAATTTGTATCATCAGATCTAGTTTCCCACCTACTCAGTTTCTCTTACATACATGTGGGAACTGCCTGTTGCTAAAAAGTGATTTCTGGGTCAGTGACCTTCTTCCTCAACATCCAGGGCTTCTAGAACATGACGCTGCCATGGGATGCTCATCAAAGGTGCAATTTAGGTGGATAACCTTGTAAACTTCAGAAGCACAGTGCCTTCATTCTGTCACTAACAAAGACTGGTTAGAAGAGGTCTGTTTATCTTGCTGTCTGTGCACTCACAGTGTCCCAGGCCTTTCAAAGGAACCCAGACTAAAAAGGAGCTCATAGAAGCTGCAGAGGTCGATGGTGTTTGATAGCTAGGATGCCATGGAAGATTTCACATTCTTCGGCTCTAATCTCTTATAACAAAAGGTAATTCAAACCTAACCCCCCAAAAAATAAGTCAGGTCTGGTTAGTGTGATGCCATGTCCCATGTATCCATCAGGATTTGTTTTTGGTGGATTAGTGCTCTCATTTACGTGTTTTCTTCTTGGTCTGCAGTGTTATTGTTTTAGCTGATACTTTCAAAAGGTGTTTATTTTTGCTGCTAATCTAAGATGAGCCCTGTAATTATCTGTGAAATAGAAGCAATTCCTTTCTGTAGCTGTGATGCTCTCCGGAGCCAGTGCCTGTTGGTGACCATTTCATGTTTTCTGACGTGCCTTTTTCCATGGCTATTTTCAAAACAGTTGCATCACATTTCAACTGCCCTGGCCTTTCATTGACATGTTTTACCAAAAATGCCTCTGACAAAAAGTGAAGACTTTTTGTCTCCTAGATGGATTAAGTGCCCATTCTAGTGTTTGTGATGAGAAGTATCTTTCTCTGCCTCAATATTTTTATTTAATGCAAGTTTTGTTTGGTATTTTACGTGTTGAGCTGTAGCATAGAGTAAGATAGCCCCTTGAACTTATTAGGCAAAATAAATTAAATACTCTAACTTTCACAGTTTCACACCTTTTCAAGTTGCAAAAGTATAGCTGGAACAAAGAGGTAAGAAAAGTAACAGCCTTTCCCACAGTTTTTGGCCCTCCTTCATCTCGTTCTCTGCTCTTTGCCACCCAAACATAACTTGGAGCTGCTGTGGCTATGCTACTGTTTTCTCACTTCTCTCTACCTTTTCCTTACTCTGACAGATGCTTTGCTGGGTGCTCTGCCATTGTCTTTCAGGATGTAATAGCTGTTTGCTCTGGGCAGCCCTTATGGTTCCCTGATATCTCTTCAGCCTTTTTTTCTTCCCTAGTTTTCCTCTGCTTCTTCCTCTCTCTTTTTTTCTGCACTTTCTCTCTCTTCCTTCCTATTCCAGACCTACTTCTGGGGGATTGTTTCTGAGAGCTTTTGCATTCACTCCCAGCCTTTGCTCTGCCAGTTTATTCCTTGGTTCATGCAGCCTTTTACAGACCAGGTAACTCTGTTGATCAATTAGAGGTTAGGAAGAAATTCTACCTTTATCTAGAGATAGAGAGAGAGATGTAATCAGGATTTTTTTTCTCTCTCTATTAACTGATTCTGGATTTTTTTCTGAGATGGAACACTGCTCTAGGTGCCTCCTGGAGTTCCAATGGCATGAGAAATCTTTACACTGCCCAAGCCTGGGTGAGTGTGTAGCAGCTGAGCTTGAATTCTGCAATATTCCTTGAAAGTGGAAGTCTAGATCCGGACTTCCACCTGAGCATTCACCTGGAAGGGAGCCTAATCCATGAATGACCATCATTAGGCCTTTCAAAGTATCCACCCAAAATGTTCTTGAAAATCTCTGTTTTCTGTCTGTTTACACCTTCGGCCTTGCTCTGATGTCCCTGAACATGTCAGTGCTGACAGCTGGAGACCTGGCACTTGATGCAAACACAATGCTGTAGTGGGATTAAGACTATTTACAATAACTGGATACTTGCTTTATGTTTAAAGCAGATGGAAAATGCACCAATGAAAATGTCATTTCTAAATGGATCAAGAATAATCACAGTGCATACTTCTGAAGACTGCAGTGAAACATGGGAAAAAAACCCCAACCAACAAAAAAAAAAAATCTCTGTGCTCCCCTACCCCCACACTCTCTCCCCAAACATCATTGTCATAGCTCTTTTAAAGGCGGGAATAGAAAGGGGGCAGAAATAATCTTCTATGCTTAGGATCACTATCGAAGTTTCAAATCTCTTGTATGCATTTGTACTGTGCCTAATACAACTGCCCTGGTGGAGATCAGTGAGTAGTAGACAATTAATAACTTCTCAAGATCTTCATGCATGCAAACAACCTATGTATATTTCTAAGGAGCCAGAGGTGCTCCTCCCTTCTCCTTATATTCAGAGGCTGTGCCTTTCCACTACAGAAAAGACTTCTTCAGAGGCAGTGATCAGGGTTTGCTTCAAGGCTATTTCAGTTACCAGTAATATCCAGAAAATAAACTTGAATTTGTATTATTAATTCAACAAAACCATTATGAATGAACTGCAGGAAACAATGCATCTTCTTCCTATGTAAACAGTGTAAATAAAACTTCTGATAAGCACTTTACTGCACTGAATTCCTCATTCTTTTCTTTGAGAGTGTTCCAAAGTTTAGTGTGCAGCTTAATCAACTTCATACGTGCTTGAGTTGGGGAAGTCAAAGCTAACATGACCCCACACAAGCAAAAGTGTCCCTCGCACGAGAAATCCCATTCTGCTTATTTACTATATATGAAAACAGCCCCAACCATTCCTTCCCTGAGGCGACAGGAACTTTTCCATGTTTCCTTAACCACTGTCACCCTTCAACACCTTTCAGGACGAAAGCCTTGTTCCTCAGGATGACCCTGGCTGCATGGTCATTAAAGCTGAGATGGAGCTGATGAAGCAAAATGACCAAGCCTCCAACTTTAACTATTCAGCTGCAATATAGTTACCAACTGCAAAGTATGGTGCTGTTTAACATCTCTTTTCTGTCAGCTATTGATCACACTAAAATTCTTTTGAATATAAAACTTTGTGCCCTGCTTTGGTGAAGAGTTGAGCATAGGATTAGCTTCACCTGCAGGTTGCCATTTTTAAATTAGCAAGGCTGTTAGCATGGGTTAAATAAATACATATGTAAGTTAAAATAATATTTTTTAATTAAAAGGATAGCAGTGTGTTGATACAGTGCTATGTGGGTGGCAAGGATTAAAACAAAGGCAGGGAGACAAGTAGTTCAGGTAGTGAATCAGATCTGCACTGAGTGGCAAAAGTTCTGGGAAAAAAACATCTTTTTGGAGGCATACCTATGCCAGGCCTATACACAGGCCTTTTAAAATCAAAGTCCTTCTGCATTCATGGCACTTGGGTCTGGGCTGGAAATCATCCAAAAGATTTCGGCTCTGTGCTCTGGGATTCAATCTCTTTAAAAAAGGGAGCGTTTTGGGAGGGTCGGTGACCACTTCTGGAATGTGTTAAATTAAATCCTTTGTTATCTATAGACAGACATCACAGGGGTTACAGCAGTGCAAACCTCTCTTCATTTCAGACCTTGTCACTGGATACTTTCTGCTTGGAACGGGAGGGTAGGGAACACGGTGCGGAGACAGGTGTCTCTTAAACTCTTGGGTGCAAGCACCCAGGTCCTGCTTTTGTTCCTGTTTTCTCCAAATCAGGAGAAGCTGCCTGGGAGAGGTGAGGGCTTAGTCCTGTGGGAAAGACACTCAGCTTTCTCTGGCTTCAAGACAGCAAGTTCTGTCTTTGCTTACTCATTATTTGTATAAAGGAAAAAGAAGTAATTATCACAGAATAAACATCTGAAACATCCTCTTGAGAGCAAAAGCCAAAACAAGTGGGGAAAAAAAAAAAAGTTTGCCATGCAGCACTCCTTTGCTTAACTGAGCACAAGAGTAGAGATAATGTGCAGTGTTGCCTAAAGGACAGAAATTCCTTGAAGCTGGCAGTTCACAGCACAGGCAGAAGACCATGGTGACAGTGGATGACGTGCAAGTCAGGAAAAAGTTCTGAAAGTCCCACAATTTCCCAGTTCATCTATAGTTGGGGTTTTTTCTGGGTACTGGACAACATACCAAAGGGATTAACAGCTTAATCATAGCTGATTCATGTATGGGGATCAGCATTGTTTATTTATTTATGTTGTTATCAGGAACTTCCTCTGAGGGACATGGGAAACTGAGGCACAAAGGGGTGAAATTACTCGATTAAATGTTGCCTGTGGCAGGGGAAAAAATAGAAGTGTGCTGCTCAAATCTTACACCCCTTTATTACTCCTGTGCTGGTTTAACAGAATTACAGTTCCTTGCATAATCCTGACTTTTCTGGCTGTAATGATATGTGAGTACAGTCCGTTGCTCATATTTCCCTGATTTTTCTGACTGCAAAATGAGGTCCTTTATACTGCAGGTGAAAGTGCTAGGAAGGCTGATTAGCACCCCGTCATGTCCCTGGAGCTTTTGGTACTTGGTGATGATCAAAGCCAATGCATCTGCCAAGCACGGCAAAGGCACGGTCCTTTTGCAGGTTCGCCCCCCTGGTTCCAAGGAGTTTAACCATGAAAACAGAATATGGTACAACGGGCCAGACCTGATGCGCTGCTTTATCAGGGTCTGCTGTCATTAATCTCCGTCTTTATGAATGGTGGGGAAATGGCAGATGTACACAAGGATAAACAGCCGTCGCAGCAGAGATGCTTTGAACTGCTCTGCTCCTTTGGGGAAGAGATTTGAGATAAAGCCGAATCTGGAAAGCATCAGTGGTGGTGCACCGAGAACCGCTGATCACCCCCGCCGCTTCGGACCTTTCCACCTCTTTCCGTCCCCCTCACCCCGGGGCGGGCATCCTCCTCCCCCTCCTCCCCGTGCTGTCCGCGGCCGGGGGTGGGTCGAGAGTGGAGCGTGGCTTTGCGGGGCTGTGTGTTGATGTCCCCTCGCTCCCACCGCACATCTGCCGCGACCGTGACACATCTGGCCGCCGCCCCGCCGCGGGGCAGCATCTGCCGGCACATCTGGGCGCGCGCGGCCCCTCCCCGCGGGCACATCTGTCGGCGNGAGGAGCCGCAGGACGGCGACAGGTGGGTGTTGTGATAGCGAGGCTGCTTCGGTGCGTTTCCTCACCATCCACCGCCTGCCTTTTCTTTTTCCTACCTTGTGGTTTTTTGACTTCTTTAATACTCCGACTCCCCGCCTTGCAGGGAGGTTTGCTCAGAGAACAAAATCGCCACCACCCGGTACCCCTGCCTGAAACCCACGGGAGAGCTCACCACCTGCTTCAGGTGAGCGCCGCGGCCGCGGAGGACGGGAGGGTAGAGGGGGAGCGGGGCTCACGCGTGTCCGCGGCTTGGGACTCGCTGCCCGCGGGGAAGGCAGCAGGGGACAAACGCGTGCGGGTGACAGGGGCAGGGACGGCATCTGTGGCAGCTGTTTGTCTCCGCCCTGTTCTGTGCTAGCCCACCCCGGCATTCTCACCACCCCGCGGACCGCGGAGCAGGTAACTTGGTCACATCCCTCCCGTGTTCCGCATCTCCCCTGGCAAGTCCTGCAACTGTGCCAGGGAAGGTTTCGGTAACTCGCTGCAAACGTCACCTCCGAGACACCGCTGGAGAGGGCGCGTGTGGTTCCCATTGCTCTACCGAAGCCACCGACAGTTTTTGATACGGTGAGAGAGGCTTCCTCTGACCTGGGTGTCCGGGACCACATTGGAGCTACACCTGCATCTGTTGCAGGATAATCAGTGAGATCGCCTGGATTTGTGCTATGCAAAAGATATCTCAAGTTAAGTAGATAAATCACACTCAGAATTTGTAGCTTCTTCAGCAACCAGCTCTGAGGGAGAAATTCGGCAGAGGCTTCTCAAATTAAGTAAACTGAATCTAATAATGAGTTTTCGTTTTTCAGCTGTGTGTTTGAGGAACATCATCTGTTCTAGTGATGACAGCTGTCCAGAGCAGTTGACAGTGGATGTGCTTTTTTGAAGAGCTGTACAACTAAGTATGAGCACACATGTATCCCTTCACTAATCCCCTCGGGTTAGCCTCATCCCCACAGATGAGATGTTTCATGTATGAAAGCTGCTTCTTGTGAGAGGTTGCTTTGTGGAGGCAACTGTGCTCTGCCTGTGTGCATATGCTCGCATGCGGCAAAGAGCCACTACAGTATATCAAAAATACAGTAATGCACGTCAAAAGTGTTACAGAGATTGTTCATCTCTTCTGTTTGGCATTAGTTCCAATGAGCTGCAGACACACGGTGCAGCAGTGTTGTTCCTCTCCTGTGCTCTCAGGCTTGTTCATGCCCTCTGGCAGCCACAGACACTGGGACAATGTCCTGCCACTGCCTAGTTGTTAGTAACATTAGCTTCCTCCCAGTCCCTGGAAAAGGCTCTGCAGGGAGTGGAGACCACCCTTCCCTGCACCCTTTATCCTCTCTTTCTCTTCTCCACCCTGTGAAAGTGAGGCAGAGCCCTCTTACAGGCAGCTCTGTATCACCCAGTGGCATCACGTTTTGGAGAGGGACAATGTGGAGGTTTTGCAGGGATGGTTTTGCAGGTACTTGGTTGAACCTGCAGCATTTCTCTGGTTTGGGGGCAGAGCACTGGGGTGTGCAAGACTGTTCTGAGAGGGGAGTTACTGAATGAAGAAGCCAGGGTGGGAGCTGCATAAGGCAGCATACACATGACCATCCTGCTCTTTTGTGTGTGATCCAAAATCTGCCTGAAGAAAGTGATTCTGCTTTGTGTGTGACAGAGGAGGACTACACGGGCTCCACTGGCTGCTATGGACCACTGTGCAAAGAAAGCAGGACTCTGTCCAGATGCCAAGTTCCCACTTGTGCTTTCTTTCATCCTTCCTGAGGTATTTCTGACCTTTGGGCTCTGGTTGTGACGAACCTTCGTCCCCAGTTCTCTCTCTCTACAGTCCCAAGCAATATTCACTATCCCAAATCAGCACAGTCTGTGTGGATGAGAATTTCCAAATTAACATATTGAACGCTTGGTTGCTTTAGTTCAAACGTTTCCTGTATCTATGACTTCCAAATTTTCCTTACTTTAAAAAAGAAAAAAATCCATTTCCGTGTAATTATGTATTTTTAAGGTTTAACCTTTAGGCTTGGGTGAGGGCTCCACTCCCCACCCTATGAGGTCTCTTTTGTGATGTCCATGCACAAGAGCAGGGCAGCAACTCTGAGGGGGAGCAAGTCTGCTCAGCAGAGCAGCTCTGCACCGAGCACATACCTGAGGTGCAGTGTGCTGGCAGTCCTGCCCCTTGGAGCTGTGCCCCGGACCTGCAGCATCACCCAACAGAGGTAGAGAACCCCAGGGGCACAACAGCACCCCCACTGCTCCTGGTAGCAAGGTGTGCTCTCATCACGCATGTGGGATTACCCTTGGCAGGACACATTTTAATGTAAGATTTATTAATATTTTGAGGTTGAGGCTGTTAACAAGACAACAGGAAACTTGCAAGTGTTGACTAATCCTGTGGTGCCTCAAGGCGGATTTTGTTTCATAGGACATTCAGGAGCTTAAGGATTCAGTTTTCATCTCTGGAATGACAACCAACACTTAAAGAACTTCAGCTCGGTGGAAACTCAGCTGTGGCTTTTAGGAGCTTTCACTCCAGGTTTCAGATAAAATTGAGTTTGACGTTATAGGATTTATTCGTACAACACTTCATTTTTTATCTTCCTAGACATCTTTTTCACAGTATTTCATAATGACAATAGTTATGTAATTTATATAGTCTGTTAGAGGTAGATAAAGGGATAGTTAACATCAGCTTCTATTTACTATTAGCAGACACACCAAACTTCTTTTCTAGGTCAAAGTACCGTTTGTATAGAAATTACACAAACTGACACAAAATTTGTCATAACAGATTATACCATAACATATCAGGCATAAGGCATTATGCACCACTACTGATGATCTGTTATGCAATTAGTTAAATAAAGTAGGGAATACATATGAAGTTAGATGTCAAAATTCCTGACCAAAATGCTTGATGGAAAGTGATTTTGTCCTTTTATTCCTCCTGCTAGAATTGTCATGAGAATCAGCATGTTTTTAGAGCACTTCAATAAAATTAGCATCTTTTCGTCACAAAAACTATTTCTTGATTTTATTTTTTTAACCAGATTTACTCATTATTAAAGATGATCCAAATGAAGGGCCAAGCCAGAAGTGGGGCCAAGCACTGAGAATAGATTGGCATTTTTCCCTGTGGTCATAGCAACCACGTACACAATCAGATGTATTTTTTTCTTTTGAATGTGTGCAGTCTGGCTCTTGGTTAAATTTGATTTGTATTTTTTTTTTTACATGTCCTTTTTATTTGTTTTCATAAGAGTACAGAAGAACAGATGCAAAAAGCAGAGGGCGCTTACACAAAATCTTTTCTGTGGAAATCTCATTTAAACTTTTGTATGTAACTGTGCAAAGCACCCACTACTAATGTCCCCATCAGGCAGGTATGGAGAAGAATTTCTGCAGATTTGTTGATAGTAATATAGTCCAATAAGACTTTGAATTCCTACTGCATGGAGAAATTTATCAAATTTATCAAATTTTAGGAAATTTGGACAGCATGAGAATATGAAACCCTATTCTCTTGTTACTGGCTTCTCCAGTTATTTGGATGTGATGTTTAAACTGTTTCACTCTCAGACTCTTCTAAGCACTTTGTTGGCATGAAAAATTACACAAATGTTGCATTTTCCTCCATTGCCTGTAACAATTCAGTTTGTGCTTCCTTGCAGCAGTCCTTTTTATTAAAGTCCTTCCTTCATTTCCATTTTAAACAGTACTCCTTTATGTTTTTGCTCTGGTCCAGAAGGAAAAGCAGCATCTGGGACAGGTATCCCTTTGCTTCATCCTGATTGTGGAGCTGCATTCCCGTAAGGGAGTGGTAGTGGTTGTGTCACTCCCAAGTTCAGGAGGATCAATGTCTAATCTGGTACGATTTATTAGTTGGAGTTGCTTCCTCTTTGAAAACCAGCAAATTTGATTGCCACAGTAACTGTTGTATATTAGGGAAGCTAAATCTTTTATTCAATTAGAATTTAGAGAGTGTAGTGAATTGTTCAGAATTATTCAATATACACACAGCAGAAACATTTGCTATTGGGAAGCTTTTAGAAGTTGTAGGAAGATTCAAGCATGAAACATGGGAAAATGAGTATATTTTTATTGCCTGACTGTGCCCATCTCTTTGCCTACTAGACACTTAAATACTGTTGTAAGTTGATGTGAAAAAAATAGTCTTGCTTCTTCTCGGAAATTTTTTATAAAATGTTTAATTTTGGAAACCAGCAAGCATGAATCAGGTGGATGAAAATTTGAACCTGGATCTGCACAGCCGAGAAGAACATTTTAGCCATTGCCTTCATGGGCTAAAGGAAGATTTGGTTTTTTTCTTCTATGCAGATGAGACTTTTAATCTAAATTAGTTGATAAAACTGATTATTTTTTTAAAAAAATAGACTATTGACATAGTAAGAGAAATTATCCATCTTTCTCTTGACATCACCATATGTAGTCTCCTGCATTTTTTTCTAAAAATGAAGTATACAAGGACATGTTATTCCCTAATTTTGTGTGCACGGTGATGGAGACTGCTCCTGGCCCTTCCTTCTGCGGGACCAGCCAGGAGTAAACAGTTTAGAATTAGGGTGCTGGGCAGAACAATTCTAGTTAATGATGGTGAAATCTTTGTAAAGATGAGCTGAATCTTTACATCTATCTCCAAACAAGCTGCATGTTGTGGGACGTAAATCTTGGCTTAGAACTTAATCTTTAATTTTTTTTTTATATATTTTTTTTNATATATTTTTTTTAGTAGTATTTTGCAAGCAAGATCTTTTAACTAGGACAAATGCATTTCAGGGTAGATTGTCAGCTTCTTCATCTGATAGCTAGCAGCTACAAATATTTTACATAGGCCCTTCCGACGCTTCATATTTCAAATTATGCTGTAAAAAAATGTTCTGCACTTCATAGAAAAAAGACAATTTAAATATATTGTAAAAGAGAATACATATATGTTTATACCCTACTTCGTTCTGTTGCTAAACAGAGATCACATGCCTCAAAATGCATTTCTTTTTACCCTCTTCAATGGTGATACTGCTGGTGAAGACTACTATTTTTATAGACTGTATCATTTTGCACATTCTTAAAAGATAAAAGTAATTGCAAATATGTTGGATTGTAGCTGTTTCACAAAGAGCAGCACTTTCACTAATATGCCCTTGGGGACCATATGCAATTCCTGGTTCCCAGATACTCAGCAAGCATATAGCAGAGCTTTCCAACATGAGAAGAAAATTGCTGTATACAGTTTTGCAGCTTTCAGCTGGAGTAAGCAGGAATAATCTTCGGTCATCTTATCTTCTGACTTTTCATAAATCTATTTTTTATAGTTGTTATTGCACATCCTCCCTGAAGTTTTGCTGACTATTCCATATCATAGAAAGAGCCCCAACTGATATATTATAATATAACAGTTAAACAAAAAAACTAACCTGATTAGAGGAAACTACTGTCTAATCTCCAGTTATCTTTAAGGGAAAGGCACTCCATAGTAGAATTTTGCTGAAAATTTAGAGATAATATTATATCAAATTTTGTATTGGTTTCAGAAAGCTAAACATACAGAATATACATACATACACATTAAAAAAAGATCTTATAGGGAATTGCCATCACAGGTAGAACTTTGCACATATCTGTGAATAAAATTTTCTTCAGTACAGTGCTTTTTTTACCAACAATGTATGCTACAATGGTATCAAGACATTCTTCCTAGCTTTCCTAGATTTTTTTTTTCTCACTATTGCTTTGGAAGTAGCACCTTTAAGTTGTATAGTTCTGACTGCATTCAGTCCTGAGTTTCATTTGTTTTTATTTGCTGTGATTGCCAAAGGAACAGATTGCTCTGAGCTACTGAGACACATTGTATCTGCTGGTTAAGGTTAACAGCAATGCCACACAGTTGTCTGTAGCCGTCCACACCACATTTGGGTAGCCGTGACTTTCTGTGTCACTTTTCTGTCTCAGGTGCAAAGAATAAGAAGCCTAATTATTTCTGGATTTTGGTGATGTTTGGGCCACCTGAGATCTCAGCAGGTGTGGATGACACTGGCTGCAGCAGAGATTCCTGCAGCAAAACCTGGTGCTCCTGTGGGTTTCCTGTGCAATGTCTCCTCTGTACGGCCAATTCACTCCAAAAATGAAACAATTTAATTAATGGTCTTAAAGAATGTTGCGTAATTACTGTGAGTGGTGCTCTCAGGTACGATGTGCTAATTAAAGGATGAGGTCGGGCAAGTGGTCGTTCATGTAGTCCAGGAGTTTTTGATGTTCACATCAAAGCAGTTTGGAGAATTTTAGAACTGGCAAGCCCAGAGCTTTATGCTAAGTACCCTGCTTGATGGTTTGATTGATAATGAAACCCAGGTGCTTTGTATTATGGTTTTCATCTACAGAATATAGGGTTAAATATGAACTGACTTCCCTGGCCATGTCGTCTAGCTCAGAGACTCCAGACAAACAAAATAGTAGCCCCAGGGCCTCCCATGGCTGATACGAAATAGGTAATAAAAATAGGCCGCCAAAGGGAACATGACGTTTGTAATTATCCTAAGTATTGTATATGTTCCCTTAGGTCAGGCTGTTTTGTCCTTAAAAAAGTGACTGTAGTCTCTCCTGCTAACAGCAGGATGTTATTAATACTTGTAGTACTGCTCCCATTGTGGTAGACACCCATTGAGCAGAGTTGTGCTGTACTGATTGCAGACAAAACAAGCAAGACAGAAAAGGCAGGAATTGGAGGATAAAGATATGGACAGCAATGAAGAGAAAGAACAAAACACCCAGGGGCATGGAGCAAGCAGAAAAAAAGAACTGATACAGCCATAAAAAGACAAAAATTCCGTCTTGGTGGTGGTTTGTGTGACAGATACGTGTGTGACAGAAGAGAGGTAATCACTCCCTAAAGAAGCATAATTTAAATGCTTCCAGGCTTCTATTTAAGTTGAACCCATAAAAACAAAACATCAGCCAAAATCAGACAAAAAACCACATGCACGCACCCCTGGGAGGATTCCTTTTCTCCCAACTAGACTTGGAGCTAAGCTACAGGCACTGGTGCATCTTGCCTTGACAGCCTCTCCCCTTCCTTCCTTCCTCAGTCTGGAAAATCTCTCTCCCTCTCTGTCCCTCTCTGTAAAGTGTGTGTCTGTGCAGGGGCAAAAGGGACAACTTACAGGCAGATATTTAAATTTCCCTTTCAGTCCTTGCTATTCAGATTGTCTGTGCTCTTTGTCATGTTTTTTTGGGAAGCTGAGCATGAAATATTTAAACTACTTGTGGAAAAGTAGGTTCGGCTTGCTAGAGATCCCAGGTAAGACAGGATTGCGCATGTTCTGTCCATATTCTGCTTCATTGCCCAGTATAGAGAACACGTGAGCAACAGGTTTTCTGAGACCTGTGCTGTGCTGGTCTGTTTTTCTGTCATTGCATGTGGGGAAAGGAAATTACTGTATGTGGCAAACAAGGTCACATGAAGCAGGTATGAGGGAGATGCCTGATGTCGATGTGCAGATAAGCAGTTACACTCACGTGGTATAGATCTCATTTCAGATTGCACTCACTCATGTGCAGTGCTGATCGTCTGGGGCATGTGTGATTTTGGGTTTCATTGAGATTGTGCTGAATTCTCTAAATCTTGAGTTTAATATTTTGGTTTTGCCTCCACTTCAGTGCCCTTACTCCTGAGACAACTTTGTGTCAAAGTGTGAGTCACTGCTGAGTGCTCAGTACCTATGTCCCTCCAGCTGGAGCTGTTGGGGATGGCACAGGGCTTTGTCACAAGTCAGTGACAGGGAGACTGATCTCTCTTCTATGGAGAGATCTTGTGTTGCTTACATCTCATACAGACCACATGGGTCACTCCAGCATTCTTCTTTTTATTTGTGCCCACCACCCCAAACAAGCAAAGGTGACTGATTTACAGAAAAAAAAAAAAAAAAAACTTTCCTAAAAGTCTGCTCAAAATTTTTTTCTCTCTGTTATCCATTTTCTGTTTGCTTGGTTTCAGTTTTCAAACTAATAGGGGCTTCTTTTGTAAACTAACAGTAGCAAATGTCACTCTGCTACTCAACTTTGCCAGTTCATCTATGTGGTTCCAATTGTAAGCAGAAACAATGGAAAGCAGAATCCATACAGGGCTGACTTGATTTCTTCTTGGCCTAGTAAAAGAGAGCAATTTGTTTGCATCTCCTCAAGAGTAGCTCTGTTTAACAGTTGAGGAGAAAAACAATTTCAGTTTTAGACAGTAATCTCAGGGCTTAGTGTTTGGAAAATCCTTCTCCCTTAAAAAGTGTTTTCCATTGTGTTGTGTTGATTTCATTGCTGATCCTGGTTCAAAAAATGAAGTACAAGACCATCAGGCATTTAGCGTACATCCAGCTATTGTAAATAATTTCTTCTGAGTTTCTTTGTTAGTTTCAAGTTCTAACCACATTCGTTTTAATTGACGATCTGTGCTGTAATTGAAATGAAGTGAAATACGCAGTGTTTGTAGTAACTGTGTTAATTTTAGCAGCCACCCAGTGGTAAACACACATTAAATAGAATTCTTCTCCATCCTTTTCAAATGGACTGGGAGATAAAGTGGTGCAGACACAGTGTTTTAAGTGGGAAAAAGAGGCAAAATCTAAGCTATGATCCAAGTTTTTAAATGGATCATTTTTGGAAAAATTAATAAGCTCAGTATAGGTCAATGGCAAGCTGTTGTAGAGCATGAGTTTGGAGAAATATAAGACAATATTCATCTGGGCTAGCAAGCATATTATTTCTCTTTCTATGGAAAAGTTATTGGTGCACAGTTTCCAGTTTAAAGTATCAGTGTTCATGTTGGCTTCAGCATCTCGTTATCAAGCCTCGGTAAGGAAGGTTGACCACATAACTCTCTGCAACAAAGTGTGAAAATCCAAGAAGTTATACTGTATAGTCTTCAAAATGGATGAAGAAGTATATTAAGTATTATCATAATATTTCGTGAGAAATGGATGAATGTTGTATAGAAATTTGTGAAAATGCACCCAGAAAAAAATGTGCTCAGAACTCTTTTGTATAAGACAGAGAAAATAACTTTATTGTATATTTAATAGCTTTAGTTTTTTCTTTGTAAATAACTTCTTGCCCGGAGCTCCAGTGTCTCTGTGGAATGTTACTATTTCTGTGATCACATTCAACACGTTGAATGTATGTTGTAAACTTGACATCTTGCCTACTCAATAAGATGTTATTATCATACTCAATTTTCACTAAAGAGTTTATTATCATAGCTGCACCAAAATAGCGGTGTTGTTTCCTGAACACTGCTCTCTGGAATTCTGACAAAACACATTAGTTTAGAGATTATTGCCTTGGAGAGTTGAAACAAAAACAGCCAAAGGGAAAATTATTCAATCTTTAAAACAGCATCTGTGGGAAGAGGAAAAAAAAAAAAAAAACAGGTGAAAACAGGGGGTTGGTAGTTCTTGGTAGTTCTTAGTGGCTGAAAAGTGGAGAGTGAGAAAGAGACTTGAGGGACTAGGACTAGAGCTACTGTTTGGTAAAAAAGCTTAATTGTACTGGGAATATGTGCTGTTAAGTGCAGCTTACTGAGGCAGGAGTAAGGAACAGTGGCATACAGACAATGCTGGCAGTCTGGGCTGATCTTTGGAATTCTGTAGCATGATGAACCCAGCTGTTGGTCTGCACAGTGGCTGGGACAGTCTAAGGGCATGTGACTCTTGTGGTGCCTCAGACATTGACTTCTTGATATATTATTACTAGGCTGCTTCTATGCAAAATAGTATGCTTCCTTCAGCAATTGTATTAAGGTTGTTTTGATACTATGTTTGGATTTTAAAAGCTTATTAGATTTGTTTGTTTGTTTGTTTGTTTTGTTTTCTCTGTGGAAAGTGTATATCTACTCCACTGGGCTTCCCTGGAGGCCTAGAGAGATAAGGAGCCCATAGCAAATAGGTCATTGGGGGGGTTGTGTTTTCTTTTTTGTTTTTTTTTTTTGGTTGGTTGGGACTTTTTGCTTGTTTTGTTTGTTTCTTTGTTTTGTTTGTTTCTTTGTTTTCTTTGTTTGTTGTTTAGTTTGTGGGGTTTTGTTTGGGTCTTTAGATTTTTTTTTTTTTAGAGTTTTCATGCAGAAGTATTAATTTCAAGCTCTTCTCATTTTAAAATTAAGAAACACAAAATGGAACAGGGAATGAGACCAAACAGAGAACGTAGATTCATTTTTATTCTACCTTATCCTGCTCGCCTTCTAGCTTGTCTAATAGCAAACCAGAAGATACTGAACATGCTACTTCTAAAAGTGTTGTCCTGTTCAGTGTCACACTTCAGTTTCCTACATTTATGACTTCCATCAGTGCACAGTAAATTAGGGATGACAGGGGGAATTGTGACAATCTGACACTTCCCAGTTTTCAGACATTTCTGCTCCAAGTCTGCTTTAGGAGTTCAGGCTCCTGTTTTTTCACTGTATATGGTCAGTGAGGAGAAAGAGTTATCCTTCACAGCAAGCTAACACACTATTTCCTCTTAGTTTTAAAACTTCTTAAAGAGAAATGGAAATTTTGCTGTCATAAAACTTCAGCAAAGAGCTTTATCCATGAAGTTTTATAAAGACAGACCTGCATTCCTGAATCTCCTCTGGGTTTGAAGTAAATTTGAAGTGCAATCAAACTTTCTTGTTGTGTTTGATCTCAAATTAGGTCCTTTTCCTGCAGAAATTTCTCTGTGTGGCACATGAGTTTAAGAATGCTTTATGAATGTTTCTGTAGGACTGGTCCCTTTTTGATTTTTCTTAGAAGCTCACCTCTATTAAAAAGATGTCTCTCTTGGTCCCTGCATGGGTAATAAAGAGGTCGTATGGAAAGATTTGCAGAGATTTGCATTTCCATAGCTCCACTGACTTCCCTGGACCTACACCAAAGTGCGTCAGTTGGGGAATTCTTCATAATTATTCTTAGCATTCCATGAAAAAAAAAAAAGTAGCGTGCAGAAAGATGTTAAAGCAGATTGAACGCATCTTACCAACAAAGCGAATGCTCTGCCTGGTTTTCCAAGCTGAGATTCTTGGCCAGAGTCTTGTTTGTGCTGTTTGCTGTCCTTGTGCTGACCCATACTTGAATTTGCGGTTTTGTTGACCGTGCCTGAAAGAGTCCTGGACCATGCCCCTCCTGACTTACATCAGTGGGAGTGGGGTTTAAGGAGGCAGGGGGGTTTAACCTTAGGAGGGGGTTGTGAGGAGTCCAGTTCTAGGTCCTGGCCTTCATTTCTCTGCTCCTCAAGGAGGTGTATCATGCCAAATTCTGCTTTCAGTTACCCACTAAAACTTTCTATAGGATGTCATTATTCTCCAGTTCTCCAGCTATAAAATGGAGGGGAAAGCCTAATTTATGCCTCACAGGGAAAAAAGAAAACCTGAAATCTTATGCTGAAGATGTAGCATTCCTGTTACAGCAAAAAAGATTGCTGTAAATCAAATGTTCAAATAATTTGCTAGATTTTGTTTACTTTGGTAATTTTCTGCCATTCCAGTTCAGCAAAATACTACTGTTTGAGATAAGCAGAAAAAATGCTTATTTTTTAAAGTTTTTTTTTCATATCCACCAAGACACAAATTAGATTTTTGAGATGTTTTCTTATGTTTCAAAAGTATCCAGAGTATTTCCACAGTGGGAGTAAGCTAATGGTACATCACTGGAACATCTCCAGTGAAAATACTGTGGCAGAGTGAAAAGAGCAGTAGAAAACAAGTAGTCAGGAACAACAATGGCAAAAACACACATATATTTATTTATATGTCCTTGTTTGCAGTATAGACCTCTGGATATTTTTAAATACCAGTAAAAGTAGACTTCAAACATTTTCATTGACCTTATAGCCATTACAGTTATAAGTAGTTCCAATGAAAAGAAAACTCTTCCAAGAAATTTTCCTCAAGGACTTGACAAAGATTGAATACAGGACAAATATATCTTCAGGATGGAGTTAGAGGAGAAATTTTCCTGTGCTAAGATTCCTCTTAATTGTGTATTAGGTCTGAAGACCCTGGCTGTATTCCATATTGTTCCATTTGTTGCTTGCCTCTGCAAGGCTCCTCTTTGGGAAGAAAGAACCAAACAAATCTAGCAGCCCTTTTATTAAATGCCATCTTGACCTTGCTTCTTGGAAATATAATGGCCCAAAGGATGAGAAATTACAGCAAGTGTTTATTACTGAAATCCAGTCTCAGTTGTGAGAAGATTAGTGTTTCAAAAGATTTAATATCCTGCCTGCTTCAATGGGATGCATGTGGCGAAGAGCTGCAAAGCAGCACAGAACTAGAAATGGCTGTGTGATGTCATACTCTGTAAGCATGTGGTTGATATTTCTGGGAAATGCTTGAGAACACGAGTTTTAGAACTGATCCTAACCACATCCCTGATTTCCCTATCAGGCTTCTCTGGGGAAGACTTGGACCATGTACCCTTACATCATCCCAAACTGTCCGATGGCAATGGCAGAAATAAGCAGAGATTCCCTACATACGGGTTTGGAAGTTGAGTGTCAAATTGGTGCTTTGCAGCTCAATATCAATATCTGAATGAAAAGCTACCTTAATCCTGACTTTTTTTTTTGGTAGAAAAACTGTAGTTTCTAACCCCTTCTTTATGCATGAAAAAGTCTGTTGATGAGGAAGGTTTATTTGGAGAAGCAGATTCTAGATAAATACAGAAGTAGATGCTAGCTTCTATTAGAAATAAATTTTATTTTTAACACGGCTAAACTGCAGATCTTAAATGATTCCAAGTTTTTGCTTGTTCCTGGAGACAAAATCAAGTTGTTTGTCTTTGGAGATGCTTTTCCATCTTTTACTGTATTGTAAGAAAACCTTCTCCATTTGAGAGACTCCCTGAAACATTTCGTGATAACCTTTATGTAATGTAGCGTAGTTTATTGGGCAGAACATTTCTTTTTTTGTATCTGTTCTTACTGAAATACAAGTTTTACAAGTAGATGCAAGATGTTTTTCATTATTTGGTAGCAGAGACATAGAGCACTGCACATTGTTTTACTGCTTTATTCAGACTAAATGCACGTTTTTGAAAGACTTTGAGAGACACAGACACCTGATTTTTTCATTTTTTCATACAAATTCATTTTATAAATTTCCTTCTTAAAGAGTAAATTTTCTTCAATGTATTCTTGTGTTAACTGCTCTGAGGTAATTCATAGGCTACATTTGGATGTTTCGTCATTCCCTTTGTAAGGTCAATGTTTAGATGGAGGATTAGCCATCCTGAGGTTTTCCTTTTACAGTATAGAGCTGAAAACCATAACAAAATGGAATTATTTATAAACTTACCATCTCAGCTGTTGAAGTTAGAAAGGTTCTGACAATCTCTTAGCTGTCTGTAATGGCAAAGGATGGATTCTCTTGGAAGAAATTTAGGCTGAAATATGACAACATACACACATAAAAATGGTACATAAATTACTCTCTCATCAAGAGACCATAAATACCTTATGTTTGGATTTAGTGCCTGTATACAAAAAAAAAATGACTAGAGTCAAAGCCTGTTTTGCACTAGTACAAATTGGATATAGTTCCACTGGATTTGATTGAACTTATCTAGATTTATGCTGCTTTAAATGATTGTGAAAATAAGATTTCATCCCTGAAATTCAACTTTAGTGAGGTCTCCCTGTTCCCATCAGGATGAAGTAATTTGATTGCATTTAACAACGAATCATCTAACTCAGCAATTGCTGTGTATGAGCAATTAAGTTCTGTTTTTTTAGAACTCTTCTGTCTCACCATAGATTTTTAACGTTATTTTTGATTGTCGGTTATGCAAGATTAAAGGAAAAGAAAAACAGCAAGAGAAAAAGCCCCAACAAAAAGCCAGCAAAACCCAGGTTTCTTGCGTAATTTGTTTGGCTAGTCAGCAATTCTGGTATGATTCTAAATAAATAAATAAAATATATGCAATTATTCTAAAAAGTTGGAAATCTTCAATGAGCTGATGTATCTCCACTAAAAACTATAAGACTTTGCGTTTTTAGCCCTGTGCTGTCAAGATCAGTGTTAGTCTATTCTCAGCCCTGTGATGCCCTAAGAGATGGATGATCAAACCATTTGGATACTTCAACCCACTGAGTTTGGTAGGAGTCTGATGCCTGTGTATCATCTGAGGACTTGTGCTAAAGTAGAGAGTATGTGAAGTAAAAGGATTAGGAAGGAGCAGTTAAATTCTGCTATAAGGTAGAACTTTGCAACTTGCTGATGTGAAAAACAGAACAAAACCAACAGGTCACAAATATAATTTTAGAATATGATAATGTCGGTGTTCAGTACCTTTGTCAGGTCAAATAGGAGGATGCTCAGTATTCCCTCACCTTTGCATCACTTGGTTTTCTGAATTCTCCTGCATTTATCAACATCACTGAACTGCAGAGAGTAGAAAAGATGCTTAATTTTAAGGTTATATCTGCTCCTCCCAGATGCCAAGGCAGAACATACTCTCTCTTTTCCCTTGTTAATTATCCAGGAGGCTCAGCAGTGGCTTTCATTACAGGTCTGCATTTTTCCCTTCCTAGATGTGTCACTTCAACTCATGAAGTTTTTCACACATCCCTACAAAGTTGCCTCAAAATTTTCTTTTTTTTTTATTTGCTTGCAAATTAAACCATAACTTTGCTAAAACAGTGCTGCCAATAAGCAGAGATGGAAAACACTTCAGGCTTATCAGGAGTCTGAGGAGAGTGTGTAAGTCTGCCAAAGCAAGAATTGGATATGCCCAGGAGGGAATCCCCGCCAGCATCCGAACATGGCAGTATTACACTGTCCTTGTTCCATGCTGTGTGACATGGTACCATGCGGTGAGTCTGAGAGGAAATTAAAAACATGGATCTGATCACAGATGTAAAAATGCATTTGTGATTTTGATTTTGAAGAGAAAAATAATTGTGGATCATTTTTATGGGACACGTGGAGCTGGAAATGTACAGATGCAGGACAAGCATCCCTGAAACCGCTAGTCTGTCACGGCAGTGACAAGGAAAAAACCCATTAAGTTTTATAAATGAGGGGAGAATTATGTCTTCAAAAACTCTGGGCTTCTTGTTAGAATTCAGAGAAAAACACTGTTTTCCCTGGGTACCTAAAACTGTGAGGAGGTGCTCTGAAGTGCTCATTGTTCTGTCATCTGAGAAGAACCAAAGGATATGCATCTCAGGGGAAAAAACTGCACGTTCTGTCTAAAATGCTTTAGAGATGTCACGCCAGTCAGACTTTCTCCAGTGTTTTCTAGAGGAATATATGCAATTGCTGGAATGTTTGTGCTTTTCTAACACTCTTGCTTGGTGGATCATCGCCTCTGGTACTTAAATGTCTGGAAATGAGAGAAAGTAAATAGTGGTTTAAACTTGGCAGGAATTGATCCCCAACAGGGATTACCTAAAACCATTTGCTGTTCCATGTATCTTTTAAAGAGTCAGCTTGTTGTAGGTAAAATAAATTTATCTGGTCTAGTGGGAGTGTTGGGGCAATTGTCTTTTTAAGGAGATGGGACCGCCAAGTGAAAAGCTTATCAGCTGGGCAAGGCGCAGGAGGAAAGGTTTGGTTACTGGACAACCAGGAATGGGAAATGACAAAATCAAGTGTAGTGCCACAGTCTGTGTGGTGAAGTTTTTTCAGTATTAGTGAGAAACTTTTAATACTACTGCGCAAACCCTTGTCAAGACCTCAGCTGAAGAGTCTGCGTAATCCTGAGTAAGGATGAGGAGGCTTACCTGGCACAGGGCTTTCAGAGACAGGGACAGCCCATGTGATGGCAGGAGGGAAGTGGTCTAGAGATGGAAAGAAGCAATATCCCTCTTGGAAAGGTAAAAGTCAGTCCTAGTTTAAAAACTATGTAGTTGTTTGAGTGACAATGAGTACCAAGCTTTAATATGGGTATCCTGTTAAATGTAGTGCCATATTCATGTGAAAATCATCTTCTGGATTTAGAACTGTTTTACATTGGGAATTCTGGACGTGGTGATGACATCTTGCAGGCATCTTTATGCAAGCACTCAGCTTGGAGTTACCCTCCTTCTACTGCATAGCTCAGATGCTGTCACTAGCCAACAAAACTGCATCCTCATATGTGTCACGTAGCTAACTGTCCAGTGGCCAAGCTGAGCCATGCATTCCCAGCTCTCATGGGAAATGACAGTGCCACCTTTGCATCTCAGAAACCAGCAGCCCCCTGTGGTCCTGTTTGCTCCAGCCTGGAGGTGTTTTGTGTCAGAACAAGCAGGGGATTTGGGACACTAGCTCAACCCCTCACACTTGCAACAGTGCCTGTGGTTCTACCATCGATCACTTCAGCAGTATGAAAAGCACCCGGCCCCCACAGTCATCATCTGGTGCCTTAAAATCACGGGCTCCTTCCTTTTTGGCGTTTTAGCCTTGTTATTGAATGTGGTGAATGTGGGAAATCTTATCTCCCGTCTGAATGACTTCCATGGCTGTGCTCAACATCCTGTGATGGCGCTGCCTCTTTACGAACGTCTCCCTTGTCATTGTTAGCAGGGAACAAATATCCCTGGAAGTAAACAAAACACGGAAATATAGAAAATACTTGCTATAAACCAGAGTTGTGTTTAAATTGAAGGTTTTCCCAAGGAGCTTACTAATAAATATTTAGAGCAGAGCATTCTTTATCTAGTCCTAAATATTGATTTTTCCTTTTGAATCCTAGCAGGATAACATGGGGAATTTGAAATGTCGGAGTCTCTTTCATGGATCTAAATCATGACAAGTCTTTTGTACAGAATGATTTAAAACCTGAAATGAATTAGAGCTGTAATGTCATGACCGTGCACAAATTCTTGAAAAATTATATTTTAAATTAGCTTACAGTATGGCATTGTACTACTTTTGAGGGTGAGGAGTAATGTTTGAGTCTGCTTTTCTCAGTACCTGATCAACAGATTTTAATATAAGTTAGACAGCATCTCCAGGGACACATTTTTGGGTAATAGCCATGATGTTGTTCAAAGAACAGAACTTTTGCTCTTTATGTTGTTGTTCCAACTGGCAGTTTTGGGATTAAATGTCTTAAGACTCATGTAAAAAGAAAACTTTTTATATGCGTGCTGCCTGCTCAAATCCAGCCTGGAGGCTGCTGGTGCACAAGCTGGGATAGTTTGGCTTTGCTGACTTCGATTAGGAGAGTGAAGAAGTGGGTTGTCTTGTTAAGGTGATTTTCAGAGATTCTCGTTACCAGATAATAAAAGAGCAAAGCCTTAATCTGGAGGTTGACTCTCCAGTGACCCTTAAAGTTGGAATAACTGAGAAAGCAGCGGTTGCACCAGTAAAAGCTGAAAGTTAGCTGAGGGCTAAGAAAAGGGAGATTGTTGCTGTAAGAAGACCTGAACCAATGCCAGCAGAAGGCTGATACAGCAGCGACATGAGCGATATTATCTCCCCAACAGTCGTGACTGTGTTCCAGAGGCTGCAGGGTCAGACCCCGGGTTTGCTTAAAGCCACATGAAGACAAAATACATCCTTTCTATACTACTGTAAACAGGGATCTGAAACAGGATAATTAACATTATTACAATGTCTCTGCTTTGTTGAGCTTCTCAGTGTTTCTCATCTAAGAAGGACAGAAGAGTCTTTGAAAAAATAATTTCCACCAAGTTTAAATTACTCAATAGCCAGAAAGAAAGATGCTATGTCTCTGTTTTCTGTCATTTGTAGAAATTGCTCCATCTAGATGATTTTTACCATGGGTAGGATTTTACAGGATGGCATGAGGATTTACAGGATGAAGTCAAGGCAAATACATCCCAACCATCCACTCAACTTCCAACCCAACCTTCTGTATTTAAGGGTCATTACCACAAATACCAGAGATTTTGGGGCAGATTCTGCTCTTTTTAATATTTTTTTTAGGTGTCCTTGGGACATGATTGAAGGACAGCACAAACAGTCATGGCAGCAGACCACCACCAAAGGCATTATGATCACTTAAGAAAGACAAATATTGCCAAGCTTGCCCAATGTTTGCAAGTTATTGGCACGTTTAGTCCTAGGCATAGACAGGGCTCATGGCTAATTCCTTAGAAATAGCCACCACATGATCTGGTAACTGGTTGCCAGGAGGGCTCAGGGTGCTGGAAGATACCAGAAGAGTAATGCATCCTCACAGGTGCTTGGTTTTGGCCAAGCACATGCCAAATGGTGACAATCCTGTAACTTCATATATAAAACAAACAGAATGGAAAAAAGGCAAGTAAATAAACAATACTAAGGGTTTGGTTTTTATCAGAGCCTGATGAAGTTGTTAAGTGAAATTTAATAATCTGTGTCAATTTGAAAACCTGACAAGTTATGACTAGGAGGTACAATGAGTTAAATTAAAAATTTTACAGAAAAGTAAAGCAGCATATTTCAGCTTGTGGGGGTATCCTGTTTTTATGTTTAATTTTTGAAAAATTTAGGATGCTAAAATATGATGAAGTTACATGCTGTGGGTCAATGTGTTCCCAAACGCAATTTTGAAATAAAACAAATCCCACGCCCGAACTCCCCGAGTTTGGACAGAGAAACTTGTGAGAATATCAGCAAGCTTCATTGACACCCCAGTGCCTCTGGGGAGCCAAGCCATCATTTCAGATGCATCAGGTGGCTGGAAATGCTTCCCACAGTTGTATCCTATCTCATTCTCTAATTTTACTTCTGCTGTTTGATTTTTTGTTGTTTCCCAGTACGAAGATTTTTTTGTGTGTGTGGCACTTAGAAAAGGAAACCAGAAATAAGCCAAATATTTTCTCTGCCATTAATTGTTACAAGCTAAGAGCAGTTACTGTGTCTAGGTCAGGATCTGAAAATACAGTTCCAGTTCTAAAGCCAATAGCTGTATCTCATGCTGTTACTTTGGCAGGGATTTCCAGAGGGGGTACAGTTGAGCAAAAAATGGGTGGAGATCTCAAGAAGAATTAACTTTCTTGGAAAAGTTTAAAATGACCAAATATTATGGGAGAAAATGGAAGAGCATGAATTATCTCCACTCTCTGGAGAGGTATGAGTATTAAGGTTTTCTCAGACAATATATGCTCTCTTATATTTATCAATTGAATGAAAATCCAAAGGTAAAATCAGGGCTGGAAAGCACTTTGTAGGCTCTGACAACCCCCAATTTCTGTAATTTATACCTCAGTTTTAGGGAAATGTGAAACAGTATTTTCAGCTGTAACAGCTGTAAGCTTGCTGTAATGTATAAGAAAAGGCAAAACTAGCAAAGAGCCATAATTTTAATAGGTTTTAGGATCTCTGTTCCACTTGTCTTGAATATGATCTCAACTCACACTGCAGAGTGAAATCAGCACAGGAAACACTCTTTTTGAACTAGAAACTGTGTATGTTTTTTATGTCCTCAGACTACGCAGGATTTTGGGGGGGAAGAGATGACTGTTGCTAACTAGTATAAAAATTCCTTTTTCCTCTGATATAGATTACTATTTACCATCTTCCACACAGAAGATTTTTAGACACTTATATGTCATTTGTTCATTTGTTGGGTTGGTTTGTGGTTTGGGCTTTTTCTCCCGAACTAGGCTGGTGTTTTTAATTTCTGTTACACAGCACTGATGAGATAAATGAAGCACCACAGGGGCCCTGAGGATACAAGTGGTGTTTCATATTCAGAGGGAGCTGAAGGAGCTGTAAATCCTCTCACAAGGACGCTGTGAACGCAGTAACTTGTGAGGAAAATAATCCTGAGCCTTCCCTCCCCAGTGTCCCAGCAACCTTCTGGCTGCTTCCCAAGGGAAGGAGCTGTGGGCTGTCCATGTGGGTGCACAGTGGGGAGCGGGCACATCCCACTGAGGACACTCTTGACAAACAAGTCCAAACCATATCTGTGCCTAATAAAAGGATACAGCTCCTGCCAATATCAGCATCTCCCATCAGCTGGCATCGAAACTAACCGGGTGGGGAAGGAGTAGGAGGTTCTATGAAGTGCCCACAAAGCTCCAACTGTGATCTGTTTTCAGGAACAATATAATGATACTGACTGTGGGATAGAAAGCTAAATTGCTTGCGTTTTTGCTGACATTTTGCCAGTGGTGTTTTAGAACTCAAGACCACACAAGGAAAATGGTGTTCCAGGATACATTGCCTCCTTAAGGAGAGGCTGTGAGACTATGACCTAATGTTTATAATTGTAAGAGTTATTGAGAGTCAATTGAACACGCAAAATTCCCAAGCGACTGAATTTATCACTTTTGTGATTAGTATGCTTGTGGAGTATAAACAGCTGAACAGATCCAAATGGTCAATGAAGTTCATCAAGAGAAAGAAAGTTAAAAATATGTCCAGTATTATTGAAAATATAGGTAGGGCATGATTTAAAAACCCTGCCTAGGAAGAGGATGATCAAAGGGTTTTTTAATGGGCTTCTCATGATTGCTGGTCCCCATAAATGTCTGGGCAAATTGAGTTTACTTGGAAACTGATAGGAATATTGATAGCATCAGTGTACTTCATAGGATTTCACACATTCAGATATGAAGGCTCACATTATGAATTACTCCCATGGAGTTTGGTTTTTGCAAAACGCTCCTAAGACAAGCACTTTTGTGTATGTATTTTTATATATAAATATGTATCTTCATCATGCCCTAAGGCATCATTTCATGCATTGTATTTGTATAAGTGTAACAAAGGTTTCTTTAGGTGAGATTACAGTTGGAAGTCTGCAGCTTTTTAAAAATCACTTTCTAATCAGGATTTCAGTATAGGTAGTTGAAATCATCATGTCTTAGATTACAGAAGGTCAGATATTTATTACTAGTTTTTAAAATCCTGAATATCTGTTTTGTTGTAGGTGAAACACAATGATTTTTGAGTTTTAGTTGTATCTTATTTTTACATTTTTGTTGGCTCAAGATAGACCATGAAATTATTTTTATTTTTGTTGAGCTTCCTTTCAAGAAGATTTATTATTTTGCATTGGCTTAGGTTGAAGTTAGGGATTTTTCTCAGCTTACTCCATTTCAATATGCCTGCATCCTGGAGAGGGAATCTGGGAAAAGAGGGGACAAAGTAAAAATACAATCACTGAAAGTACGAAAGTGCAGTTACTGAAAGAGCAAAAACTGAAAGTTGCAGATAAGTTTCATTGACTTCAAAACAAGTTTTACTTTGCGCTCTTTTACCCTTTCTTGTTTATATGGTTTTTTTAAGGCATGCCAATGATAATCTAAAAACAAAAATATTTTTTTCTCTCTATTTTTAGTTTTAATCTCTAGGTAAATTGAGACATTTTTTAAAGCATTCATCTGAAAAGAATACTTTGAAAGTTATATTATTGGTAGTAACTACTACCAAAGTTATTATCCATAAAGCTATGACAATATTTCACAAGCAATATCTTCCGTGTCTTCTATATCTATATCTTTGCTCATTTGTGAACATTAAATTCTGCTGACTTAGAAAACTTCAGAGATCTCTACAAGAAAACCCAGGCTGGAAGGTGTTTGTTGAGGGCACAGCTTCAAATCAGATTTATGTAGCTTTCAGTTTGCATGCAGATGGAGTTTACTGAGAGGTTGGAGACACTGTTTTTATTGGTTTTGTTCTGCTTTTTCTTTCGGCCAACTTTGCCCCTCTTTTTTCAGTCAGCCCCAGGAGCATGCTGTGGTTGGAACCTTGCACTTAATTCCAATCAACACTTTCAGTAAACACTTTGTTAAAAAAAAAGTTTTGGAATGCATTTTTAACAGCTTTTACACCTGTATTATTGACATTTTTAGGAAACACTGTATGCCCCCTGACCGTAATCTAAGAACAGACATGTATTGATTTTGGAGAAATAAACACTTGCAGACCAAAGGGACCTTTTCCATCTGCTCCCTTCTGCTGAGCATCAGATCTGCCCTTTGGCATTGCTTATGTTTTGGATGACTTTGTCATAAAACCCAGGGTGGCGGGGAGTCAAATGCTTCATCTGTGCATGGAATGTCAAATTTCTCTTGTTGTGGTGGCTTGAGGTGTGGGGGCTGCCTCTAAAACCACCCTCTTCCACCAGCTAGGTGTCTCAGCTGGGCTCTACAAATGTGATGGTTTTCTCAGTAAAGCCCATGACTCACATTTTCTCTGCTTAGTTTATGATTTATTTGTCAAAATGGCCGTAACATGCATTTCTTGTAAATGGCCCGTAGCCTCATGAGAGAGGCTTGGCTCATCTGCTGTGGCTTTTGAAATCCTAATGACCATTTAATTGAGTAAATGTGAGATAAGCTGTGAGCTAGGGCTGGTTTCATGGCTCTGCTTGCATTTAACAGTGTCATGGTCTTCAAACAATACACATCCTAAAGCATGAAACCACGCCAGGCATTGATGGCATTAAGCTATTTTCCATACCCACAGTCTAGCTGTGCATCTGCGACTTGGTGTGAATTGCCCCACAGTTGGGGAAGTCACAAATACCCGTGTACACTGTCTTTCATTACACAGCTTAATGAGATTTCCACATCCCCTGGGAAGCCAGCATGTCCCACAGATGGGTGGTATCCACATTAGCTTTTTCTATGGCCAACATGTCCCTGTACTCCTGAGATCCTCTCCAGAGGAAAGGCATGATTATACGTAACAGATTGTAAAAAAAGAGGTTAAAACTAATGCCAGTATTTCAACTCCATATTGTTAGAATGTATTTTAAACAATGGAAGGAATATATTACAATTTTGGTTTTTCTAGTTTGTTTCTGTATGAATCTCCAGGTAAATTTGAGTGGCTGCTTTGTAGCTTTTGTGCTCCTGGCAGATACCCAGCAGGAGATAATTATCTTTCAAGAGTCCCTGGCTTCTTTTTTAGTAATTTAAAATAACTGGCCAGCAGAGAATAAACCATTCCAAAGTTTCATGCTTGGAAAGAGATTTCCCAAACTATAAAGTTTTATCAAGAACAAATGAGATAGTAAACGAACGTGCAGGCAGTCGCTTAATATCTGACTAAAGGAAAATTCTGCTCCAAACAACACAAAACTACAGGAATGTGTTTTGTCAAAGTCACAATTCATTGAATTAAAATTTCTCAGAGCTCACTCCTCTCCACATCTCTTAGAGCACAAACACAGAACATATTTTTCCATTTTCAAACCCTCTGGGTCTGGAGTTGACACAGCCATCAGAGAGAGAGGAGCTTGGTCAAGTGGCTGTGTTGGGGAATATTAAAGTTCTGTTAAAAATTCATGTCAATTTACATGTGCACTGTGAAAAATGGAATATCAAATTAAATAGAACTGAGAATCAACCAGATCATGGAAATTACAGGTGACTTTTATCTTCATATTTACAAGGAGGTATGAATAGGTCCTTCTACAGTCACCAGAGTGCAGTCTGCATTTTACCAATCTTAACAAAGCTCTTTTCTACTCGATTGCTTCTAATGCTATTATGTATATTTTTTACTTTGTATTTTATATAATCTCTTTTCAGTAATGTTCCAAAAACATTACCTACAAAACACTCAAATAAGCCATTAGTAAAGTTACTAAAGAGTTACTAAAAAACCCTCAAATACACCATAGAAAAGTAAATGTCTTTAAATTCACTAAAGATGTAAAGAAAGGTACTCTTGAATACACATTTTCATATTTGATTAGTAAGAAAACACAGCCTACTTAGCACTAAAATAATCATCTGAAGTTACATAATTTCCAAGTATTTTAAAATGAAGAAAAGTTTAGAGGAATTTCCTGTTTCCGTAAGATGCCAGGCCCAGAAACAAGGAAGAAAATCTGTTTCTCTGCTTGCATCGTGGACATCCAAAAGACATCCCCAGCTAGCCAAGCACTATCCTGGGCTGTAATTAAAGTGAGACTGGCATCCAGTACAGGTCTAATATATTAAGTGTGGTTCAAGTGTCAATAATGAAATCAGATTTTCTGCAGATCTGGAACATGCCTTGCTATACATAAGATTTTCTGTTGAATTGGTGAGGTTTCTTTTCACAGTCTGCATGGTATTTTGAATATAGGTGTGTAAAGGGTACATGATTTGATTGTTCATTTCTGGCCTAAGCACACCTGGTGTTTCGTATGCACCAGATTTTAGTTTTTAGCGATAAATGAGTCTCTGACGGACATGTGTGATTGGAAATGCGGTTGCATCCCAGACAAGACAGAACATCCTCTCCTTGGGCATAACCAAGAGTCTGATCTTTTTTGGTAATGCTGAATTAATACAGAGAAAGTTCTTAACCAGGAAATTTTTGTATGTGTAAGAACTTTGTGGTTTTAAGTAAAACCACAGGAAATGGAGTAATCGTTAATGAATTTAGAGTACATGAGCTGGCAAACTGAAAATGAAGAGGACTCTTTGCACTTAAATGTTAGCCAACACTGGGTGAAAAACTCTGTTTTGTGAGATCTGCATTCATTGTGGGTGCTGCAGCATCTATATTTGGTGGCTTTTTTGTTACCAAAGGACTTGCTAATAGAACACAACAAATTAAGGCTGCAAATAGATCCATAATCCTCCTGACAGAAGTGCTGCTTTTTAAAACTTTACCTCCTGTGAATAGTGTTAGCCTTTCCAGTTTTGGAGAAGAGTATGTCTTTTATAGAGTCTATTAACATTTTTCCTACAGCAGGTGAATCCTCACACATCAGCAATCTCTTGGGTGTTATTTCTTGTGCAAATTTAGATTGAAAACTTAAATATATTTTTAGTCTTTAATTCTGATGGTGCTTGGTAAAATCACACTGCAGCAAGGAATACAGCCCAATCAGTGCCTCCCTTAACACTGCAGAGATGCCTACAAGCAATTTTCTTACATACTTTCCTTGGTCTATGAGTTAATTGATCCAGGATTTTCTGATATAATTGTCTTAAGCTGTTGACAATTCAGTTAAGAAACAAGTGGAGCATGTAAATAAAACATAAACTCCATATGCTTTCATCACTCTTGCAATTAGGCAGCACTACTGATGGCTGGCTTATCAGGAACAACAGTGGGATTTTTTCCTTCTGTAATTGAGGATGAGGTTGTGCCTTGATGACTGACCACCTGGGACTTCAAAGCTCTAGGAGAGAGATCTCAACTATTATCCACGCTGTGATCATTTGGTGTTTCTCAGTGATGGCCAAAGAAAACAATGGCATCCCCGAATTTAACTAGTTCCTCAAGGCTTTATGTGGTGCTGAGAGAAAGGCTCATTATGGAGTTCAAACCAGAACTTTAACTTGCTTGGTGGGACAGAGCAGAGTCTTTGGCCTCAGCAAAGTTTTAGTGTCTTTTTCTTGTTGATTTACCACAGGGCTGCATATTTAGCATTGTCAAAGTGGAGGTTGCAATCTGCCTTCAGAAAAGAGCTGCAAGTGCAGCATCGTCACTGCTGTGGGCTTTTTAGCCATTTCACATTCAATGTAAAGAAAATACATCATTAAATCAATAATTGCTATAAAGCAGAAACTACTTCGGTTATGTTCTAGTAGTGGTATTTGCACCAAAGTCTTTTATTAGCCTGTAGTGGCAGTGGGAATAGCCATCAGAGTATAATTAAACTCCATTTAGAGGGTTTAATTTGTCCTTTGGTGCTGAGGGAGTGATTGCAAAGCTTAGAGTTATAAAGGGGATTTAATCACAAAAGATTAAATAAATCCCAGTTATATTTGACAAGCATTTAACTCTTCAGTAAGTCATATGATCCATAATTATTCTCCTAAAGCCTAATTAGCTCTGTTCCTTATTTAAATCATATCTCTTCCACAAGACACTTCTGGCGTGCCTCGATCTTGCCTTTTTGATGCATGTTGTACTAATAGGGCTTTTCATCCATCCAGTTAATCAGCCCTTGCCTGCAGAGAAGCCCAGCTGCTGTACTCCCTCCCTGCTCACCAAGATGCTTTACATGTCTCAGAACCCAGCCTCAGAAAGCTTGTGTGGCCAAGTGCCCCGGGGCAGATGATAGCAGGAGTCAAAGGCCAGCATGATAGAGAGCAGTGTGATTTAAACCTGTCTGAAGAAACCTCTGAAGAAATTTTTGCTGGAGGCCTTTGTTCACCTATGACCTCCTCCACCAGGACAGACACTCACTTTATCCTCTTCATGGAAATTTTTATTTTCTTCATTTGAAACAGTACCATTTCTCTTTAGCTTTCATGTCCTTTTTCCAAATGGGGTTTCTTAGCAGGAAGATCTTGCAGCATGTTGCCTCAGGGTGAGTACAGTTTCAGTCCCATACTGGGCATGCGTCATTCTGCTGATGTGCATACTTGGCTCAGAAAAAGAAAAATCAAATCTTTTACCTAATCAAAAATTCCTCAGACAGAGTGCATGAACTTTTCCAAATACTTGAAATTATTAATAGAGATGCCTTCTGAAGTGTAATAGCCTGTATGTTCCTGCATGCAGATATGTAATCTGTTCACATCTGTATAGTGCCGGGGAACATTTGTCAAGGTTCATTTGGCTACAGTTATCCCTGGTTTTTCCCCTTTAAAACTCAATTGCTGAATTTCCAAAGTGGTTTCTGTTGAACAATAACAAAGAAATGAGGGACCTCTCATGAATACTAATGGCTTGCATGTTTTGCCTGAAATCTTTAGTGGGTAGCTGTGCTGTGCAGACGCTGTTTCTTCTGCACCAAAACCCAGTTTGGAGCTGAAGGCCAGGTCTCTGGAAAGTGATGTAATACTGCCATATTATCTGTGGCTAAATTCCTAAAACATAGGCCCAGACATGTCCAACTTTGTGTGCTTATCACTGAGCTAAGTGAGCAGACTGCCTAGGAGCTCACGTATGTAAACCTTGACACAGGTATCAGAGCAATACCTTGCAAATACATCTTGATTTCACAGATCAATCATGCCATGCTAATTTTTGTTACTGTGCTATTTAATTTGATTTTATGGTGCTTCAATTGTATAGCAAACAATGTGAATGTCTAGAAAACCAACCCAAACCCTGCTGTGGGGAGGACAGCTAAATGGGGAAGGAATTGATTTGTTGGGCTGATATTGGATATCTTTTCTTTTTCATTTTGTTCTATAAGATTGCTTACTCAGGCCAAGGAAAATCCCAGGTGAGGTGTGCATTCCTGTCCATGCTCGAACGGTGGTGCAGCTAGCCCCTCTCTGCTGATGTGTGGGCTCAGAAGGGAATTAATGAGCCGTGCGTAAGGGAGGCAGCAGTGTTTTGGTTCAGATTGCACCGTCTCCACAGTAGAGATTGTGAGATATCTGTCTCCAGCAAGCCCTTTGGGGTTTCTTGCACCATTAGAGCTGGTGCTGATGCAGACACAGGGTCTCCAACCTGACAGGAGCTCTACATGAATCTCCAGGTGTAAGAGTAGACCCCATGAGATGGCAATCACCACAGTTAGGACCAAGGAAGGTAAAGCTTATTAGCAAAGCCTGGGGCAGAAGGACCACCTGGCAACAGTGGTTTGGCAATTCAGAGCTGCCATTTGCATGGCCAGCACCCAGCTTTGATCAGGATGTCAACTCCTGATGTTTCTGTCCCAGTTTCTTCCAAGTGACATGAAACTCTGCCAGCAAAATCTCATTCAATATGCACCAAATCATTCGACACTTGAAAGATTCCTTAAAATCAGTCTGTGCTCTCAGACTTTTGCACAGAGAGATTTCCCAAGTGGCCGGAGCAGATGTCAGATGTTCTGCTTCTAGCATCTTCCCAGTTTCACCCTTCCTTAAAACAGAGGGATACACTGAGATATTTCTTAAGTTGCAATCCGTAAGAGAGGGGAATTATTTTGCTGCATTTCTGCAGCCAAAATGCTTTCTGTGAAGCTATAGTATGAAATCAGTTTTAAATTTAAAGGAAGGTAAGACTTTAGAAATGACAAAGCTTGACTTCTGAACCTGAAGCAGTCAATAGTGCATGGACTTTTTCATTCTCCTTACTCAGACTCTCCTTGTTATCTTGTGGATATCTTGTTCATCTGAGTCTGAAAACAAGTTGTGTGGCCAGAGCTGAAGATACGTATCACCAAGGGAAAAATAATCTTGGTTAATTTATATGAGCATAGACTTATTATAGACTTTTCTAACATCAGCTTTAAACAAAAGCTCTAGATTAAAATTTAGAACACGATTTTTCAAAGGGATTTTTTAAAAAGCAAGGAAAATAAAAAATTGCCTAAGGAAATATCCTGTGTTTATAAAAAGCCACATTACTGCGGAGTGCACCTCTTGTTGTGCCAGGCCCGCTACCTTTGGAACAGGTGAGGAGCAATGCCATTGGCAGGGACAATCCTCATCTGGAGGAGTGGGACACTCTGTACTGCTCCTATTGCGCCATCTCCCTCTGGCTCTGTGGACCATCTCCTTCCTTCCCCTGCACAGTGTGCTCTCAGTAGTATCCAGCAATTAGAAATTTCTTATCCAGCCTGAATTAATGTGCTCTGAGTCAAGTGTGACGCACTCAGCCCTGCCGTGCTGCCACTACTACGTGTGTTCCAGGATTAAGCAATTCAGGTACAACCTTACAAAGGAGGATGGAGAGGAATAGGGACATAGTGTAAGGAATGAGGACAGCAAAGAGCTTAAGAGACAGAGAACTGGTAGCAAAACATACAAATCCCCACCTCTCAAGAGGCATTCCTTTGAGAAGCACTTTGCTCTGTCACACACTGTACCTTTGCAGCTGCAGTTTAGTCCCAAATGGTGGATGAAATTGTTAAGAAACTTGAAGCTATTCCAAGATTTCAGAGCAGCTTTGTAAATGCAGCAAAGCCTTTGTTTGACCTTTCCCTGTAATTCCACGAGTGAAGAATTGTTTAATCAAAGATGATCATATCACTATTTTGTGAATAGTAACAATGACAATAATAATAATAATGATAATTGTTATGTAATTTCTTTTTCACAGTTTTCATACCAGCAGTCATTTGCCAAAAACAGCTGAGGTGTTTACATAATTGAGAACTTTAAAAAAGATATTGTCTGCATTGTCCTGGTCCATTTAAATTTTGAATAAATCCTGAGCCAGAGAAAGCTACGGGATATTTGAAGTTGTTTATGAGGGTAAAAGGAGATGAATCTCACTAGCCTTGGAGAAGCCAAGATTTTCAAAGGCAAATTAAGTCTGTTTACTTAATTTTTTGGGTTAGGAGTCTGCCTCTTCTGGGATGGACTGGGGAATATTTTGAAACCCAAACCAGTGGAGCCAGGAAAAAAGGTGTCTCAGTTCCTCAGCCAAACTGTTTGCATGATAGGTGAAGAGCTGGCCAGGTTCTGGACACTCTGAGAGTCAGTTTTCCTGCTCCATGAGGAACAGACAATGACTTTCTTGGTGGATGTGTGGGTTGACTTTCTACTGACCATGCTGGCCCTGAGCACAGCATGCAGGGACTGCACCCCAAGCTGAAGCAGAGTCTGCTGCAACTGTAAGAGTTTTGCCACATTAAAACACCCACATTTGGCTGGGATCATGCCAAAACCCCAGCTCTGCTGGTTCTGGCAGTTAGACTCCACACTGTGTGTGCCACCTCCTTGGGATGCCACCTCCTCATTGCTGGGACAGGGATGCAGAAGGAAGGCCACACTGTGCTTGATCATTTCTAATATTCTCTAAGCTGTTGCTCAAAACAGGGCTGGGGTAGATGGCTTTTGTTCTAACCTACCTATGGCAGTTTTGTGGTCTTATCATCACTGGTTATTTATGCTGCTCTTTTGTGTAATAATTTCCAAAATAATCTTGTTTTACAGTGTTTCATCTTTCTGGGTATTTGGAGAACACATGCATGTACTTAGTGAGGTGATGGGCTGATTTAGTTTCTCAGTAACTTGAAAATAAAGCCATGAAAGATTTGAAGAGCCAAAATGCTACATTCAAAAATGACAAAACACTGAAATTTGTTTTAACAGTTTGGATGCACTAATACATTCCTTTTATCTCTCCTAAACTTCTTGGCTTACTAAAAAGATTCCTATCCAGATTGTCGCTAACAAATTCATCCTACACATGGGTTGCACAACTAAAACCAATCTTAATTGTTCTTTCTTAGGCTTTCAGTGGTATCAAATTCTGGATTGATTGTTGTTTTCTAATCTTAATTACAATGTCATTTTAAGTGCACAGAGGGGCTTTAAAAATAATTTGGGCTGGTATCATGCCAAAAGCTGCATCTGGATTCCTAGAGGATGAGGGAAGTTTTGAATCAAACATCTGGCAAGTTTGCTGGATAGACAAAGGCCAGCACAGTACTCTCAACCTGTGCAGTTATCAATGGGAACTCTTGGCTGCTGTGGCAGAGCTGCTCAGCCTTTCAGTTTCACTGGGAATCTTGTGACAAGGTCGTGCTTAACACCTGAGCTGATGATTCATGTCTGTCCTGAGAAAAAACTGTGCTTGGGGGCTGTAGGGATGGATTTCTTGTTGGTGGTGGTTATTTTTTAAATTGTTTTCTGTAGAGGGACTCAAGAAGATAAACAAACAAACAAAAAAGGCCAAAATCATCAAGTGAAGGACCCCTATGGTGTGCAATATCCCTGTGCCTGCTGTAAGCTGCCTTCCTCAGCACTTCACACTGGTGGGATCCCATTCTTACAGGAGTGGGATCCCTCATTCCTATAGGTCCAAGTCAATCTTTGCAGTTTTAGGGTCCAAAGAATAGCTTTGAAGACCACATCCCTCACTGTTGCTCTTACTGGATCTCCTTGATGTGACATACAGAATGGCCTGATTTTGGTGCTAGGAAATACTGTGATGGCATCATTCTGAATGCCCCACTGGAAATGCCATGTTTGTTGTTCTGGTGTCTTCCAAGCTGACCTTCATCCACAGTTTTGTGGTGCAGAGTCCTTGCTGGCACTACAAGTTCCTCGTGTCTCCCCATCCCCTGGTGCTTGTCCCTGGACTACTCTGCCTGCGTGGCAGTTTAAGACTGATACCAAGAGTGTTCACAGGCAAACTTCTACTTCCAACCTCACCCACAAGTGCTGTTTGTTTGTGAGTAACCAGAGTGTTTGCAGGGGGCAATAGCAAAATGTCACTGGTTATCACAGAGTCCCAAAGCTTTGTGAATTTCCCCCTAAATTTGTGATTAAACCCTTCATATCTCAGTTCTGAAGTGAGCACTGTGAGAAAAGTGAGTTAATTTCAGGTATTAGCATAAAGGTGAATATGATATTACAGGAGCATCAAGGTTACTTGTGTTTTGTGTGTGTGTACATTTAGCACATTGTATGCTAATACCAGAAGGTATCCTGGAAGCTGGGTAAACTTGGTGGTCTTCATGTCACCAAATTTAATATGAAGGAGTATTCTTTCTTAACTCCAAATAGCAGAAGTATCTATTTTATTCATTTGTTTTTATCATCAGGAGTAAATTTAACTTCAAATTTCTGATTTCTGAAGTTGGATCTGAAATACTTTCCAAGCTTAAGAAATCATTTTGATGTCTAGAAATAGGAAGGAAAATAGCTTGTGTCCAACAATGCTTATTTATAAAGACTTTAAAAGCGGGGGAAAAGAAGAAACAAAGTAGTTTTTGTGACCTGAGCCTTTGGCACCCACCCAAACGCGTTTCCATGCTGAGTCCGTCCATTATACACTTTGTCAAATCTTTCATATAATCCCACTGTCTCTGCTCTTAATCTTAAAAAAATAGCCCTTTGTTTTGGATATGACTCTGGAGGATAAGGAATAGGAGACTGTCTGCAGTGTTGTCAAACCTGGGTGGGCATTTTAATGTGTCTTATGCATTTTTTTTTTGTTGTTGTTGTGTAAGGGCATTCACTCTGTGCACGAGTCCGTTGGGTGTCCATTGTTTATATCCTCTGCTGGTGTTATCTCCAAATTCCTCCCCTTCTCCAAGGGAGTAGATTTCCCCACAACAACTTCTCTTCCAGGCTCAGAAAAGCTGTCTTTGTGGGGCCACTGGCAAGGCAATCAGCTCTGCTCGTGGGCTGCCAGAGGGGTGAGTGCTCCTGCAGGGAAAAAGCCTATATTAAGATGATTTTTTTTTTTTTTGAGAAATAATAGGAAAATTGCAATGCCCCAGGAGGCAGGGGGATGCCTGGCTGCTCTGCCAAGGGCAGACCACGCACGCCAGGATGTGCAATTGGAAACTGACTCTCTAAACAGACTGAAATCTGCAGCCTTCATTTCTACTAAGATTTTAACCATACTTTGTGAGCTTCCCTGTTTTCTGTAATGAGAACTTTGGTTGCAGACACTGTGTGCAGCTGTTTATTGCTTTGTGTTGATGCAATTGGTGATGTCAAGCCCCAGTCCACATCTTTGCATCTCTCAGGAGAGCCAGACACATTCAGCTGTCAAAATATCACGTTCTGGTGAGAAGGGAAAGGAAGATAACATTAAGTCTTGGATTTGTTGAAACTGTTTGTCACCTATCCCTTCCATTTTAGCTTATGGTCTGAACAGCTTCCCTATGCTCCCTGTGCTGCTGGAAAAAATGCAGGACCTTAGACACTCTGTTATTGTGAGCTTAAAATAACATTAAAATCACCCACATTATGCAACTAAGAGCTGCATTTCGTAGCTTAGTGAGTTGTGTATCATTAACCTTTTTTCAGCTAACTACATTCTTCTTGTTTTTGCCTAATGTCCATAGTTCCAGGTTTATGACTGCTGGTATCCCATAACGTGTCGTAGGAAATATTTGGAATTGTGGTGGATTGTTATGGAAGTAATAAAAGGACGGGTTACTCTGTGTCAGCATCTGTCCAGAAAAGCAAAAGGTATCAGCTGGTTGCCTGCAACTCTCTTGTCAACTTGTAATACATTTCTTTTTTACATAATTTATTTTCTGTTTTTTTTTTCCCCAGTAATGTTACTGCATTGTGTCAGCTGAAAATATTTTATACCTGCAGGTGCACCTGGTCTCTGGGATCATTGTAGGGCCCTTCCTTGGTCCTGTCTGTAAGTTGGTCATGCAGTGCCAGCATTTTGGTCCCATGTCCCTGGCTTTTTCCAGGGATGCCTGTAGGAGGATGGTTTGCTTTTTACGAGCCAGCTGATGGAACAAAACAGAACTGCAAGCCAGAGTGTATGTGAATATTGAGACTTAGGACACAAGAAAGACAATCCTTTGCAAGCTGCAGCAGTGGAAGCTCTCTGTGTTCCACCCCATGAGGGCAGCTGAGATGACACCACTGAAAGTGAATGAAACCTGGTGTGGACATGGGCTTCAGCTGTGGGATCTGCAGAATCGTGGTGTTGGGAAAAGGTGTTTTCACTTGTTTAGCTGGACAAGGTTCTTTGGTTCCTGTGTACAGAAATTGCCTGTGCGTGTTTTCGGTGGATCCTCCCCACTCCTGTGTGATGTGATTACTCAGGGGCTGGGGTGAGCAGGCTGCAGATGCTCCAGACTGGCCTGTGCAATGACAATACTTAAAACCTCAGCACTTCTGGCACCTCCTGTCCACCAAGCTGCAATGCCACAGCATAAAGGGCTGCCTAAAACCACCAGTATCATTGTGTTGAGCAATTCTGATGGTCCACCAGTCCCAATATGTCACCTTCATGAGTTACCAGAGTCATTCTCCTCAATAATCTGCAGTAGTTTTCTGTAATTTTCCTCCAGTTTTCAACCATTTTCAATTCAGGGACTTTCAGAGCAAGAGACATTTTCTATAAATTCAGTTATATTTATGCAAAATAATAGATTACTATTGCATGACTTAATTCAATTTCCCCTTTGACTGAAAAAATTTTTATCATCCCTTGGCAAGTAGTTCCTCTGTTCAAATAGCCATTGTGTGGGTAAAACTTTATTTAATTTGTACCTGATTCTTACTAATTTCATCTCATGTCCCCTGTTTCCCACAATGTGCCAGTGATTTAGCATCAGATGGTACAGTGCAATCACACATTTTGAGAGTTTTCAGCCTGGCAGGCTCCAGAATATTTTACAGACATTTGTTTGGTGTAAGTCATTCAATCGCAAAAGTTTCTCTTATAAAGTCTCTGTTTCTAATCCCTTGTATTTCTTAAATCTGATTTTTGGAACAAACATCTCTTAAAATGTATTTTCTGTTAAGTAAAAATTTTCTCATTTATAGTCAATTAGGAAAGAAATTATTATTACTTCTGTTGAGATTTCCTGCAGAAGCAGGGAGGAATTGTGGTGAGATTCAGCATAGTGATGTCTGCACCTACAAAGCCAGGGACTGTTTTTGCTGGCACAGACTGGCTGACCACTTATTTGGCTCCCCAAAACCTCACCTGACTGGTATGACATTGTTATGGGTTTGTGGCTGGTTTCTAGCTTACCTTGGCCACCTTTAACCACTGAGGTGATGCTTTTCTTTCCAACAGCTGGTCCTCCAGCCCTGTTTCTGGTTTCTGTGCAAGGGCTGTAACCTGTCCTTGCTCTCCAAAGGGCCTTACTTTGGGTTGTGTGTGTGCTTGGGGTTGATGTATGAAAGGCTGTACAGTGCCAATAGCCCACCTCCAGGGACTGATCCCCACTCCTGGGGCACCACTGCCTTGTGGTCATGTTTGGGCCAGTTCCCTGCATGGGTTTAACCCTGAACATCCCGACCAGGCTCTTTCCAGAGATCCCAGGAAACTGTTTCACCACTCAGCTCATGCAAAAACTTTATCCTCACCTTCCCTTTTTGCCCAAAACGTGTCCAACGGGTAACAGGCAGGTTGTTTGGTTCTCAACCCCACTGGTGGGCCTGACATTGCTAAGCCCAAGGAGCAGCTCTTCAGACCCCCTTCCTCAGGCTCGTGTATCACCATGCTGGGGCCAGCAGACAGTGTGGGGACTTCTTCCCGTTGTCAGCTCCCCAGAGAGGTGGGAAACCACCAAAGCAGCTGCTGGTCCAGCGTCTATCTTGGCTGGGTGTGTAATGACCATCCCTGGGACAGATGCATGTAGGGGTTAGGAAGGAGGAGGTGAGCCTGCTGCTAACTCTCCAGAGATGTGTGCTCTGACACAGGCATTTTCCATAGGTGACTCATTTACACAGAACAGAGATCGCGGGATTTACCGATAAACTATAGGAAAAGGGAGAGCTGGTGAAATGAAGATTTCTTATCTCTGCATGGTGTGGCATGCAACCCAGGATATAAATTATGCTTTTCACCAAGTACTGCTGGAAAGGCTGGTCCTGAAAAGCAGAGGTAAAGCCTGTGAAGCACTCTAAGCAGCTGTGAGGTTTTTAACTAAACTCAGGATAAGTAGCTCCTCAGATAAGAGCTTAGCTTGAGTAATTGTCAGCTATGGATGTCATTTGGGTGGGAGACATTGGAGGATGAGAAAAGGGCTTATTTCTGTATTTTCTGGGATGTCCTCAGGGTGGCTGTGAGAGGCTGGATGCTAATGAGTTCAGCAGCTGCTGGGAGTGATGTTTTCCCACTGTCAGCACAGATGCTGTGTTACCAGGCTGGGTGTCTTTAAAATGAAGGTTGCCTGTGATGGATACCAAAATTCCTCTGGTCTTTGTGGGCTTTTTTTTTCTTTGTCCCTTCTAAGATTTAAACCAGTTATGCTCTTACCATCTCTTTTAATTTTGTATGAGTATTTGACATCACAGATGTAAACTGTGTATTTTTTAAGCTCTTGGAAGCATTTCTTAAGTTCTGCTAATGCCCTGTATTGACCTTGCCAATGGGTTGTTATCCCAAGTGACATAGACACAGGCTGGTGTGCCAGCAGGAATCTGCAAAGCAAGTCTCAGAGTGCCCAGGTATCAAAAGTCTCTCTCTCAGTGGTCATCCCCTCTTGCGATTATGCAGGATAAATAACTCTCTGTAGACCAGGTTTTCTGAGAGTTTCAGAGTCAGGTTGAATTATGTTTTCCCCCAAACAAGAGTTAGCTTTTATTATTTCTAGAGATTCAAGCCCATTGTTAGAAAATTAATGCTACTAGTTTATCTTTCTTGAGGCAATGTAATATTTTCTTGGCTATGTAACTTATCTTCCTGTGCAGCAAACAGATGTTCACACTGGATTCCTCACATCTCTGAGGTCTCTTTCCTGGATATTTTACATTCAGTTAGAATTTATGAATGTGTAGAAGCTCCTTCTGGGATGTGCTGTGCTTCTTCCCAGCAAGTTTCCCAGGGTGCTGGGCTGTCTGTTTGCTTTCTGGTGTCTCTCAGATTTGTGTGAATGCAGCTTTCCAGATCACTTTGCCTGCCAAGGATCTTCTCACCTTATGCAGCTGGTAATTAACTTGCATTAATTATTATTAATAGCAAGGGCAGGTCATCATCCTACTATTTTATTTAATGTTGGAAACTGCCAGCATTTTCATTCTGAATGTTTCTCTCTATTTTTTAGCTTCTTGGCTCATAACATAATGTCAGACATTACAATGAAACATTAATTTTTACATCATAGTGCATGTGGCATAATTAGAGCTGGTGGTTTTCTGGTCCTCAGTCTTTTGACTTTTATATTCCAGGGGTTTTTGTAGGCATAAATATATGGCTGACCTTCTGGGTCAGCTTTAGGTTACTACTTTACTTGAAGGTGCAGCTTTTTGAAGTTGAGCATCTGCCATCTGTACTGAGACCTGACATGTCTGCACTGCTCCATGAGCAGCAGCAAGTACAGCTAATCCATGCCATTCCTCATACACTTTTCCAGTCGAACATACGCAAACAATTTGAGCAGAAAGTTCAGCTTGGCAGTGTTTTGGTAATAGCTCTGCTCATGGGACAAAGCAGTCTTCTGCTGTGGGATTACCTCATGGGAGCAGTCCTTTGTTTCATTCCAGTTTGGCCTTAGAACCAGTTTTGGTTTAGTTGGTGAATTTCTAAAAATGAAGCTCAGACAAGTGGGGCAATGGCTTAGACAAATGAGTTTTAACAGTTATGGTTGTTCCGTGCAGCTTCTTCATTATCCTAGCTATGGAATTAATAAAACAAAAAAAACCAACCATTTGTGTTTGTTTTTGTTTTATTTACAGCACATGCCCAGAACTTATTCTTAAAACTACTAATTTAAAATAAATGTTAAGTTCATGTGTTTACAATCAAATTTATCATTTCAGAGTGTAGGGAGGTTGCCTATCTTCCCTGTCTGTTTTCTTTTCACCTCCCCTCACATTATCTAGAGAAGAGTGTGATATGTGTTAAGGAGATCATTTATCTACTCCAAAATATTAAGGAAACTTGGCAAAGGGAGACATGGGTTGCCTGCACTGACTGCTCAGAGAGGATGTGCTGTCCCCAATTTCCCATCTTTCATCTCCCCTGGTTTTGCTGTGCCGGCCCGCATCTGTCAGATTATGAGCTTTAAAGCCATCATCTTGGCACCTTTTCAGGCTCAGACTTTGCATTTCAGTTCTCAAAACTTCTCAGTACTCCTAAATCCCAGTTTGGAGTCAGAAAGAGATGTGTATGCTCAGTGCTGAGAAGATAGGATGCATCTGTCTCTTGTTCAGGAAAATGCTGCATTATATCTTTTAGAAAGGAGACTATTTGGTTCAGGAGTGGGTCTTTCAATCACATTTGACCATCTTGAATCCTTCTGGAGTTGACTACAGCTGCTGGGTGTCATTAGTCGTGTTGCTTTGGGCTAATCCCAAGGGGATTTTGGTATTGCAGTGGCTGACTTCTAGGCACCCGGCTACCTAATGAATTCCAGATCCCAAAGTCAGACATCCGAGGAAAACAAAAGACCTGAATGAAGGAGCACCATGAAAGCCCATGAGATGGAGAGGCTGCCTGAGCAAGCCAGTGGCAAATTTTGTATTAAGATGTTGCTCAGTGCTGCACTGTCTGCCTGTCTTTCCTACAGCTTCAGGACTTTTCAGGATTACAGGCACCATATTTTAATGAGGAAAGTGGGAAGATACTTGTGATGAGCCCTGTTTGACAGTGAGAGCCTCGACTCAGTTATTGGGTGCTTGGGCAGGAGCAAGGGGACAGTGGCCATCTGCTGTGTGTCCGTGGGGGGCAAAGAGTGCAAACGGCAGGGCTGCCAACACCAGAATTGATGTAGGGCTTGAACACGTAATCCCTAAATGTATCTCAGCTTCAGTGGGAAGATTTGTCCAACTGCTTTCCGAAGGACTAGGCTGAGTGGGGAGAAAAAATTCTCATGGAAGCTGGATATCAGCAAGTCAACATTTAGACACTTGTCCTGTGAAGCTGTTTTAGCGTAGCCATCCCCAGCGCGTAATACAGTCCGTCAGTTCACAAGGCTGAAATACCTCTGCAAATAAAAAGCAGCCATGCTGGCAAACAGTCTTCAAAGGTAGCGAAATAATCCCTAAGGGGAGATCTGCTTTTGTGTGGAATTCCCCAGCAGACGGCTGGGAGATCTTAACAAACAAGGCCTTTTAAACTGCCATGTACTTTGAAGCCTGAGTGAGCATTCATTCATTCCGCACAAAAAGCAACAGTAAAGCGGTGGGGGGGGCAAGGGGTGGAAGGGCTTAGTCAAGGTGAAAATGAAGTAGGGTCTTTCCCCAAAGCCACTGTGGGTACAAATGAATTGCTTCACTGGAGGTAATAAAAGATATGTTATCCCACATTTAATAAAAAGCAACAGTGAAAATACAAAGAGCTCATTTCAGGCTTCAGTTATCTGATGTTTATTGCACACAGGCCTTTCTCCAGGACAGAGACCCAAGAAGTGTATTGCCCTTTGAAGTGTGGGCTGTGTGGCCACTTGCCGATTCGCTGGTTTATGGCTAAGTCTCCTAGATATGACCCACTTTCATCTTTCTAGTGGTGGCAGGGGCCTCTTCAGAGGGAAGAGGGCACGTGGGGTTCTGGATGTGCGCTGGGGTCAGGGCTGATTGGGCAGTGCTTCAGCGCTGGAGTGTAGGTAGAAAGGAGGATGCAGCAGGAAACAGAGGCTGGGCTTGGGGTGATGCAGAGTACACAAAGCTTTGAGCAGAAGTCCTGCCAGAAGTGGCAGGGCTGTGGGGACCACAGGCTTTGTAGTGAAAAGTGCTGAGCAGAACTATTATGGCATGAGTGTCTGTTCCCTTTGACAAAGCATAACACAAACTGGTCCTAATTTTTGCTTACCCTGCTAGTATTTTCAACTCTTGTTAGAAACCACTGAGTTATCTCTAGTGGTTAGATCATGGTATTTGGGAAAACAAGTTTCTTGACAGTGCACTTCCTGCTAACTAGGATACTAAACTCCGTGTAAGAATCCCCACTAACATCAACAAGCTTTGGACTGGGGCCATAGTCCACTTCCAGGCAGTAATAAGAGCTGCAATTTTTTATGTCAAAAGCAATTATTTTATAGATGAGATGCAATAAACTGTCTGAGAAATTTACCTTTGTAATACTATATAGGCAAAAAATATCAGTGGATGTGAATAACTGTCATTTTTATGTTTTCTTTTATGAAACACTAGTGTTCTTTTAAACCTTTTCTTACTTTTCCTTATGCACCAGCCTCGTGTTTGCCAGCAAGCCCAAAAATTTCCAGCAAAATGGAGTGGATTAAGATAGTCTTTTTTCAGGGGATTGTGTTGTGAACATTCTTAAAATAACATCTTTCTTTCCTCAAAAAGGAGGTTGGTGTGCTGTGATATCATTGTGCAGTCATGACTTTGAGAAACAAACTTATTTATATTAATGAAAAAATATTTCAGTTGAAAGCGCTGTCAAAACAATCTCCAGGAAAGTCATTGTTGTGGACTGGAAAGAATGCTACTTCACATGTGTTTAATTATTGGAGGAAAAAAAATGAATCTTGCCTTACATCACAAAAATCAATCTGCAATAACAGGAAATCCTGAGACATTTATGTAGAGGTTCCTCTTTCATTGTAACAGGCAATTGGTTCCAGCTTCTAAAACCTGTCTAATTCTCAACTGATACAAGAACAGTGCCTCAGCTGGATTATACATGGCAGTGCTTTGATTGTGAGGCTGTTTTAATGCTGTAAATCAAAACCCTCAGCCAACAATGGAAATAACTTATTCATGTGCAGGGATGCTCAGCTGCTTTTAGCTTATGGACACATTTGAAGTAGTAAAAGTATCCAAATTAATGAGCAAGAGGATGGTTATTTTCCTTCCTTCCTCAACCTGTGCATGCCCATGTTTACACATAAGCAAAGGAAGTAAAAGTGAGTTCTGGATTGCTGTTATTTGTGCCATCCCAGTGCCCTGCATTCCCATCTCTGGTGCAGGATACTTGTACAACACAAACCAGGAGGAACAGCCCTTTGCTAAAATGTTGTGACTTTTGGGGTAGAAAGACCCCAAGCAAGGTGAGGATAAAGGACTTGGGGACTGCACAAGGGAGGCACACAAGAATGTTGATCGCATGTCACCAATGAGCCCTTTCAAAGTTTTCCGTGCACACAGCAGCAAAGGGATCAGCCAGGGGGCTACACAGCAGCTGCTGCTTCCCAAATGTACGACACAGGGATTTAAACCAAGACTGTGCAGGGTTTCCCTGCTAGTGAGTAGCATCAGCCCTCTCATCAGCCCTTTAATCTCTGTGTCTATATATGACACCTTATTTGTTACTAATTTATGCAATGTCTGTATGACACCTTTTTGTAACCTCTGTAGGTCATTTGAGTAGGAAGTACCTTCACCAGCTCTCATTTGGTGTTCAGTGGTTCTTCTGCATACGATGGAAGTCTAACATTGATGCATGTGACTTGGCATCAATGCTTACAGTCTTGTCAGTGGATTTACTGTATTCTTATTGCATTCTTCTGTATGTTCCTTGGCTTTCCCTTTCTGATCAGTTCTCTATAATGCGCGGGGATTTCTTATCCTTCAATTTATTTTTCTACCTGTCACAAACACAGAGGTAGAATGCTTGCTTAGAAAGATTCACAATACTAAATTACTGGAATCTTGGTGTAGCACAAGTCTTGCTCAGGTAATGAAACCTCTCAAGCAGAATACTTGATTCCCACCCAAAATTTGGCAGGAGGCACCATTGCCCAGGTGCCTGCAGTAGGATGAGGTGAGACTCCCCAGTCTGCTGTGCTGCTCATTTCACTCCTTCTGGCCCTGCGCCATTGCATGATACATTGCCACCAATTATCTTAAAACTACTTCTTGCTGCCCTAAAAATATACAGAAGGCTCTCCTTCTTGACCATTTCCACATCTTCAAGAGCAATTCCTATTGTCTATTTGTCAGTATCTTTGCTGAATTTGGCTTTGGCTGCCTTGGGGGCCCTTTGGGACAGCCAGATTCTCCACTCTGATGTTAATCAGCACATTGAACCACACAAGTAGGGGCTATCAGCTGGCCTGTGCATTCTGGAGGAATCTCTAGCTGTCCAAAATCCCCTGTTGGAGCCCTTTTGCAGCAGTTAAATACTGTGCTGTGAAGACAGCTAGTCGGTGGGTCAGGCCCCAGATCTCTTTCTGGGCTTTTACCCCACTGTGCAAAACCATAGTGGGGAGAACCTGACCCCCCTGGAAATTAAGGGTGGGTCTGCAGCCAATGCTCAGCTGTACCATGGCTGCAGCTATAAGACAAGCTTGAATTTTATCCTTATATTGTAATTATAACTTAAATTCCACAGATCTTAACCACCTCCTTTGCAGCCTGTGGATTAAAAGGCCAGCACTGGCTGCTGTCTTCCAGAGCTAAGGCAGGTGTCTTCTTTATCACTGTTGGATTGCTAGCTGAAAACTAGAAAAGAAAGTAAAGTCACCTCCACAGGTACTATAAGTGGCTTCAGGGGAGGATGATCTCTGACTATTTTTAGGTTCCTCGTGAAAGGCTTGCACAGTGCAAATCATGTGCACACTGCCATGTGCTCTTTGACACTCCCTAAAATTCATGCTCTGTGTCAGCTGCCACTGCAATTTTGAAGGATCATTTACCAGGCTGTTACATGACTTGTACGGTTTCTCCGTCCTTTGCCTGACCCAGTTCCTCAAACCCAGTGTTTGCTATTCATTTCCTCTGAAGATATTTGTCCTGCATATTTAGAGAAGAACATGACTGTCTCTTCTTTGTCTCCCTGTGAAGACATGCCCCTCATGCAAGGATTTCGTGAGGAGCAATCTTCTGCTTACAGAGACATCTTCTCTTCCTATGCTTTGCCAAGGAGTTAGTAGTCTGTGTCCAAATGCTGTCCTGCAGCTCCAGCCTCAGAATCCACCACATCTCCAGGCAGATCAAACCACTGACTGGCATAACTTGGAGAGTTAAACTGCAGCTATAATGAGATCACAGCAGGGCTTGCCTGATGTCTTTATTCATCATTCAACTACAGAGCCCCCTTTCTGATACTTGGATTCTGAGCTTGTTTACCCAGGGATTTATTGGTTTATCTGCACTGTGAGTCACTGCCCTCTGGATAGCACACGTGTGACGCTGCCCTGTGGCATTCTCAGAGCTGGGCAGTGGGGTGGTTCCACACTGAGCTACACCAGAAGCTGATGGCACTCAGCTGCTTCATGCTTTTTTAATGCAAATGTTCACAAAACTACTTCAGCTCACGTCTCAAGTTGCACATGTGGCATCTCTCTATATTTATATGTCATGTCCAACGGCATGGGGTGGCCTGGACTGTTGCCATACAAGCTTACAAGATGAAATTGTCTTTTCATGACCTAGTGTGAAAGCTGTAGACATTTTCATTGTGACCAGTTACCTTGTTGATGTCCCTAATGGGTGGCATTTTGAGGGGGGGATGGTGTCACCATTCTGCCACGTTTGAAAACCAAACCAATTGTATGAGCATGGACAAAAATTACTGGCTGCAGTGTGTAAATGAAGCACTGCTAGGTCAAAAATAACCCATGGAAATAGGACACTGTTATTTGCAGCATATGTAAAAGCAAATCACAGCAACCAATCTGGTAAAATCAGTGCTGGAGAATGCATGGATGGTGAAATCTCTGATGAAATCAGTGGGCAAGCTCATGGGTAAATTACAGGCACTGAGAGTAGCAGGAAAACAAGTTCAAGTGTTTCGTTTGTAGGGGGGAAAAAAAGAAATCTCACCTTATTCAGATTCTTCTGGATAAGGCACGCATTTTTAAGAATAAAGATTTGACACTCAAGCATAAGTTAATCTCTTAGCCGTTGCCATTAAAGCTACCTGAGTTATTTGGCAGCACCACAAACCTGGCTGTGATTTGGCAGCACTTGTACATTCTCCATCCTTTGGACAGCAAGGCTTGTCATTCATCCTGCTAGGAGCAAACCCAAGGGATCTGGGATTGGTTGAGCACCACAAGTTGGGAGCAGAGGCTAATTGTATTAAAGAGTTCACAAACAAATGTGTCAGGAAACAGGAAATAAAAACACTTGGAGCATGCTACCTCCTGATTAGAAGGTAATGGGGCTAAAATAAGGATTTTAAAATACTTCGTTGCCTGAAACATTTCTCTGTCATGCTATTTTTTCTCTATTGAAAATGTCATCAAAATTGACACAGTCAAGGAAAACGCTTAAGTTGTGATTAATGAACATTTTTCCTGTAGTGGATGGGTCTGCCTGGAGTTTTTTACTTAGTCTGTTCAAGTCAGAGACAAGCCACTTAGGATGGAGCTCCTGAGAAATAGCTGAAAAAATGGCATTTCATTTTAAGTGGATGTACCCGTATATAGATTTATTTATGCGACACTGGTATCAGATTACTTTAAAAACTCATAGAGATTAATTAATTTGCTTTATGCTATAGCACAGAATAAAAATCCCACTTACTTTTGGAGCACAATTACAGAAAATACTTCAAGCAGCCCTATCCTCTCCGTATCTGTGATGTGATTGTGTAAGTACCATTCACTTTGTAAGTAATAACCGTATTGGTATCAAATCAGAGCTAGCACAGTGGTTAGGGGAGACACTGGAAGACAGCAGGAAGGAATAGTTTGGATTAAAACAAGCTGTACCACTGCAAAGCTGTTGTGGCAGGAGCCTGTGAATACATCCCTGCCTGACCTACAGAGCATAATCCAAGATCTCAGCATCAACGAAGTACTAATAACAATTTTCCTGGGAGCCTGGAACACACTATTGTTGTACATAAAGAAAGGAAAAGTAAATAAAATAACTCCTTTTGTAGCTATTTTAAAATACTCAATCTGGAATGTTGCTTTTCAAAAATATTCCCTTTTGTATTTTTGCCTGCATGTGAACTAATTCCAGCATTTTCTAGTCAGTGCTGTTCAATCAAAAAATTGGTAGGGTAATAGGGCTAATCCCTTTCCTGCTGTAATTCCACTGGTAATTATTTAACTATGTCAAGGATAGCTCTTTTAATTATTGCATAGTAAATGAAGCATTAATAAGTCCCTGAACATCCTGCTGGATTGTGAACTTCTGCAGTGCATGTAAGGGTTTTTTTTTTTACTCTTTTTTAGTGGTAGTACATGTTTGGAAGCAGTGGTGGTTCTGACACCTGAGTCAAGGATTCTTCAGATGAAATAGGAAGGTATATTAAAAATGCACCCTACAGTCTTTCAAGACAAAGATTGTCCATGGCATCACTGGCATGTATCACACTTCCTTGAGGTGTATCTGAAATTTTGGATGGGTGGCAGCTGGAGGCACAATAAAGTAGCATTTTTGGCAATGTCCAACATGATTGAAACAGTCTGTGCATCCGCAAGAAGCCCGATCCTTTTTTATTTACTATTTTTCCTCTGTTATTTATAAAACATTGCAACAACATAAATATCCTACAAGAAAAGCTTATTGCATCCTGTTTAAAACAGCTATTTTGTTGTGTACAAGTCGTATTTCCTGGATACTCAAAACCGAATTTGCCAGCAAGATTTGCCCCAGTGCTTATAGGAAGATTTACGCTGACAAATGCAGATAAACGCATGTCTCTTGAGTGCCTGTAGTGCTTGACCCTGGGCTGTAAAGCACCATTGCTGGGGGTTCCTGCAGAAATGCTGCAAGATGGGACTTCTGATTGATGCTGCTGAATTTTTCAAAATTGAAGCATCTTCATCACGAGCTGTGCACTAAAGCTGCCACGGAACACGCAATATTAAACGGATTAGCAAAGAGCCTTCCTGCTGGCTGCGGTGCTCGCCTGCCTACCTCCTGGAAACAAGCACAAGAACATTTTTTTGTGAAGGGAAAAGAACAGAGTGTTTCCAGTGAAGTATCATAATTTGTCCCCTAAGGGTTCATTGAAGAATATTCTTTAGAGTAATTATTTTTCATTGGGATAAGAAAGGCTGTAGAATTTTAGATGTTGTGTGGGTTCTGGAAAAACCCCAGCTAGTGAACAAACTTTCTTTTCTCTTTGTGGTAAAAGCTTATTCACAGCAAAGAATTCAGCCTGACAAGAAGCTCAGATCTGACTTCCATTTTAATAGCCCTTGTCCTCCTCCTGCCCTCTGCTCTAATCTGGCAGATCTTTGCGTTTCTTGCAAAGGTTTTCATTTTACTGCGAATGTAATTTCAAGATGTAATAACATTGTTCTCTTTATTGGGTTGTTTTTGGTTGTTGCTTAGCTAATAACCCACGGTGGTACTTCTGGTCTGTGATGTGACTCACGCCGAAGGAATGCCCGACTGAAGATTTGCCCCAGGCCAGCAGTGGCTTTCCATCCTTGTCAGGTCAATGCAAGGTGTATTTGTGTCCCTCACATCCCCTCTGCTGCCACCCTGACATATCAGTAGTCTGGCTTTCATGGATAAAGGACAACAGGAGAATACCTCTAATGCTAGAGGAACACCTAACCCTTTGAATCAGAAAGTAAGGTAGAAATGAAGGTGAAACGAGATCCATTTGTCTTGTGTTTCCATGGGCCGGGCCTAAACCTTGGTGGAGCGGGCAACCTGGCTGTGCCGGAATGCTGAGCATCCGAAGGGCAAGGGTGGGCGAGTACCCCTGCTTTCCTGCCTGCCCATGGCTCCCCGCCACTCCTCTCCAACCGGAGCAGCTTTGGGCTGCCTCCATCCCTGCACAAACACAAGGCCATGCTGGCATGTCACCCTCAATTACGGCCATGCAGTCGATGGTCTGCACTCATTAATCATCGTGAGGAGGAATGCCGGGGAGGCAGCTGTGCAGTTCTTTTTCTCTCGTGTCCTTGCTGATACAAGGTCTTCTCACGTTCTGGTATTAAAAACATGACTCCCTCTTTATCACTGTCTGCAGACAGGGCACAGCTGCAGCCAGCAACACCAGTTGTCCTGAGGTTCAAACAGGCACAGCCTTTCGCTACCCATGTTCCACATTTGTGGGTGCAGGGGACAACCCAAGTGGAGATGTGTTTCCTACACCACAGCAGTCATGGGCATCCCAGCCAGTGGGACAGACACAGAGAAAGCCAAGGTGAAAGCTTCAAAGAAGATACAGGTTTCTGTGTCAATAAAAACAAGCAGAGGTGAGCCCTGTGCAGGTCCCCAGAGATTGGTGAACACCAGTGTGTCCCCTCTGCCCCACCAAGGCTTGAGACACTCAGCTCCCTGCAAGATTAAGCCCTGCAGTTAGTAAACACAGACAATAAGTCTTGGGTTTCCTCCCCTTCCTCTAGTGTTTTCACTGCCAAGCCCAAACTTTATGTGTAACAGATGGAGCCAGTCTGCAAACTCATAGTGCCTGCTCATCTCCCAGGCTTGACCTTTGTATGTAGAAAATGGCAGGCAATTCATATGAGCTATTTTAGCAATCTCTGGCAGCTTGATTGACTTTTAAGCCCTGAAAAACATGTTTTGCATTTAAAGCAGAGTTCATTAGAATAGCTGGGGTTGCTTAGCATTGCAGTGATGTGTTTAAAAATAAAACTAAAGAGAAACCTAATAGTATAGCTGGCTTTCTGGGTTTGCCAGAGACTTGAGAAATATGAAATTAAATAATATTTCAGCACAGAGTCAACTGCAGTAACTTATTAAAATTCACTTTGGAATAGTGGCTGTGTTACTAAGCTTTTAAAGTAAAAAGAAACAGGGGTAACTCTGATCTTGCAATATCAGGAGGCTCTTGAGAGGTTCCTGTCCTGTGGTTTATGTCTCCCCTATTATCCAACAGCATGAAGGGAAAGGAGATGGGGAGCAATGCCTGACAATAATCTGTGTCTCCAAGTGTGTGAAGAGGAGAGGGAGGAAAAATCTTCTGCAGTGTACCAGGAGGTACCCAGTGCAGCAGACCCCACACATGATGGTTACACAAGAAAGGAAGGTTGTTTGTGGAGGCGGTGGATGGATGAGGCCATGCTGGACAAGGCCAGCATCCCTAGCAGTGGTGTCTACCCAGCAAAAATGGGCTGGAAGTTGAAATTCTCTTTTAGATCAAGACGTTTTTTTCTTTGCTTCTTGGAATGCTGGAGAAGAGCATGTGGAAGTAAAGCAAGGGCTGCAGAAGGCAAAGCTTGGGGGGAGCTGGAGCTCACCTTCCAGTCCTTTGTGGTGCAAGAAAATGTTTTAAGCTGTTTTCTCAGGTATCTGGCTTTGGACTTCAGTCTGCATTTACTGTAGTAGGGAGCACTCACAGCTAGACCCAGGGTCAGTGGAAACCAGGCTTCAAACACAGAACGGTGGAAAAAACTGAAAAAGCAGCCTCTTGTGAGCACAAACCTCTCCACAGTAAGTAGAGGTTTTGGTTGGTTGGTTGGTTGGTTGGTTGGTTGGTTGGTTGGTTGGTTGGTTGGTTGGTTGGTTTCTTGGTTGGGTTTTTTTGCATCTTAGTCTCCCTGTGTTTCAGCTCACTACCTGGCAAAGAAAGGAGGAAACGCTCCAAAAATTTCACAGAACCTGCTTATTTTTGTGTGTATAGAAGAGTGTGTACCTAGCTCAATACATAAAATTTGCTATATAAAGTCAAATCTTAGAAAACAGCTCTTGGGCAACACATTCATCTTTTCGAACTGATACAATCCTGACTCTGACTGAGCAGTCATGTTTTGACTTTTGTGCTCAATACAGAGTTTTTAATCCTGTAATCTTTCCTCTTGGCTGCAGTTGCTGATCTCCAATCTGAATCCTGTAAAATAGTTTTTGGATATGTATGCATGCTAGTAAATTTTCTTTATCTCTCGTAGTAATAATACTTTCAGAAAATGCTGTAGCACAGATAAGCACGTGCTGCACATGAATCTGTCCTTAGCTGACATGTGGGTTTGAAGTGTTTTCTTAGCCCCTTGGTAAGATCACTTCCAGTGTTTCCTTTGCATCTCTTTGTGCTTGCATCAGTCAAGAATTTATTGCGAAAGGTGAAATGTCTCTTCCAAAAATCCAAAACCACAGATCTCCAGTCAGAGTTCCATGCAGATCATATAACTGAAGAAGTGAATGAATCATTTGTGCTCAGTGAATGGATTTTCTGGTCACACCTGGGGTCCTTCTCATCTGCACTGGGTTATTTCTTGTGAGTTCTTCCCACCTCCTTTCTGATGCTGTTATTGTCACGAACGTCCGGCAGTGAGGCAGCTGCCTGCCTGAGCACCCAGCAGCGACTTGCAGCACTCTTACCTCCATCTTTCCTCCTGCAGATCAATCCTGTCTTGTTTGTCCTGGTCCTTTCTGAGCTTTACTTTCATCTTGTGGGGCAAATAGGATAATCTTGCAAGGTATTTTCAACTCTGAGAAAAAAACAGCAGTTCTATCCTTTGCAGAACTTTCAGCGTGCATTGTGTTGTGGATGCCACCATGTCACCTGCAAGCTGCTAGGACTGCTAAAGATGCTCTAAAACCCTTGGAACAGGATCAAAAATAAACACCACCTGGAACTAAAAATATGCTGGTTGTGGCACAGCTGTTACCTGTGGGGTTAACATTTTTAATCTGTTTTTTCGTCTGCATGAAGGACAGCCTCAGAGCAGCCCTGTTTTCTTTGGCCACTGTGCTATCACAAAGCTGTGCTTCTCAACAGCATTCCCCCCCGGCTCTGTTCCTCTTTTGGGTCTAATGCTTTTTGTCAAATGCTTCTTCGCTGATGATATTTATGTGGGCCAGAAGGTGCTTAGGAGAGGCCCACCAAGATTTATATCCTAGCATCTAAAGCATGTTTTTGGAAATAACAGCATAATTAACAAAGAAAACAACTCCCTCCTGCAACAAGCCAGCTTGTCATGATGGTTAACACAGTGACCAGCAGCCACTGGTAAAATTTCAGCTCTTAAAAAATGACTGCTGTATTTTTGATGTAGGGAAAGCTTGGCATGTGCCTCCACTCAATCATCAGAAATATGTTGGGGGCATAACCAGTGCTCAGCTTGAAAAGGGTGTCAGTATAGCCATTAGTTCCTTGAGTTATTTGCTTCTGGATGACACTTTAAAGATTATTTCTTGATTTTGGTTTTGGAGTGTGATACTTCTAAAAATATCAGCAGTTTTCTTGGAATTTGCAGCGTGTTGAGTTCTTAAGTGAAAGCTGAAAGTTGCAAATTATTTGGGAAAAACAGCAGTGTCTTGGGGATCTGAGCTGACTGAGGTCTGGGGTTGGGCAAGCACTGATTGCAGTGGTTTTTCAGGCACTTTAATGTGAGCATTTGCCACAAGAAGTGCTGGTCAGAGAGAATGCTGTGAATTGCAGGCACTGCTGCCTCTGTCTGCACCACAGTGCTCAGCAGTGTGTGGTTACTGACTTGCTGGGCTGTTTTGTTTCCCCATGTACCAAAACCAGTGACTGTGGCTGTCAGGAGGTGATGGCTGTGTTTGGGGCTAAGGACCTCTTGCAAGTGCCTGCTCTTTTTGTGAGCAGTGATCTGGAGTAGGAGAGGTCCCTGCTGATGTGAGGGCTTTGCAGCGAGCCCATTCATTGTGCCCACCATGTGAAAACCCATGAGAATCGTTGTTGCAGGGCTGTGCAATAGCTTAGCTGTGTGGGTGCAAGAGTGTCTGCCTCCAGAGTTTTCCCAGGGAGAACAAGGGCTTGCCTGTTTTCTTACACATTTAACCGTGCCTCTGACTGAGTGTCCTGTGTCAATGAACATTTCTGCTTCCTTCTCAGAGCTGATGATAAAGGCTTTCTAATCCAGACCTTGGTTTTGGTCCTTAGAGTATTACTCAGAGTGGCAAAACCACTAACCTCTTAATGTTTCTTTGTATGCATCGCCACTCCTGGCTGGTTTTTAGACTTTCTTCCAATGCTACATTTCCACGGGTGCCATGTCAGAGGCAGATATGAGTTTGGAGGAGCTCAGCCCCAGAGTTGTTCCTCATTCCAATGTCCAGAATAGAGGTGCAGAAGCCCCTGGGGGGAATCTCTAAGGCTTTAAGAGCCATGCTATTAAGGCTTGTTGCTTGTACAAGTGCTGGTTTATCCATCTGTATCTGTCCAAGTGCACATGTGAAGCATATGCTGGCCCCTGTGAACCCTATCTTGTGCAGTCCTTCAGAGCAAATCCAAACCTAACCCATGGTTCAGCTGGGATGAAGTACAAACTGAAGTCCAGGCTTTGCTTGGAACATCTGCTGGTACCATAAATACTGCAACAGCCTCCTCAGCCCACACTTACTTAGCGCCTATAGGCTGAATTATGAAACATGGACAATCCCATCACATACTTCACATGTTTCCTGTTGGCAACGAAGCTGTGGAAACAGGCTGGTATCCATCCCCACTGGAAACATTCATGTCAAAGTTTCTTTCCAGGAAAATCATTTGGATTGTTATGTAAACTTCACTGAGCTTATCTGTAACCTTTTGTCCAGCTGTGCCAGGGACATGTAAGGCAGCTGGGAGGAGGGCTGATCCCCTTCCTGCACTTCAGAGCACTCTGCAGGTCAGGTAGGATCTAGGAATGCAGTTGTAATCCTCGTTTGGTTAGAGACCATTTAGTTTGCTGTGTGACACTGTAATTACGGCTCCTTTCACAAGAGAGAGATTATGGCCATGTGGTTTTCCTTTCAGATTTGGGTCTTGGTTTCCATTTACAAGTGGTTCTTGTAAACAGAGTCTCCCTGCTTCATTTTTGCTGGAAAGCTTCTTGTCATAACACTCAGGGGGCTGCTTTATCTTGCTTTCAAAATAGCCCAGGTAGCTGGGTAGCCTGAGAGTAAGCTGCTCTTCCTCAGCATTCCTGCTTGCAGTAAGAGCTTCGAAGCTTAGGACCAAAGGAAATGGCCTCAAGTTGCACCAGGGGAGGATTAGTTTGGATACTAGGAAAAATTTCTTCAACAAAAGGGTTGTCAGGCACTGGAACAGGCTGCCCAGGGAAGTGGTGGAGTCATCATCCCTGGAGACATTTAAAAGACAGGTGGATGAGGCACTCCAGGACACGTTTGGTGGCGGATTTGGCAGGGCTGGGTTAATAGCTGGACTCAGTGACCTGAGAGGGATTTTGTATGAGCTTAGATAAAATGCTGGCAGGTGACAGCACAAAAGCAGCACAAGGCAGGATTGATGCTGCGCCTACCAACCATTTGCCGCTGGCAGCATCTCTGCATGTCTGTGACAGGCAGGCTTGTACCTGTGGTGTTTATGTAGCCCTAGCCCTTCCTCATGGATTTGTCTGAGCCCTGTGTGAAACTCCTTAGTCCTCTAGCCTCCAACTCACCCCAAATATTGCAGCGTAGTGTTGCATGAAAAAGTACTTGTTATCTGGTTTATTTAATTCTGCTGCCTCATCATTTCCTTGGGTTATCTTTGGACTTTATGAAGTGAGACATGGCATAGCAGTGTTCCTTATCTGCCTGCTCCCCACCATTCTGGAGTTTCACCCACTGTTCAACCTCCCTTTCACTGTCTTTTTTTTTACACTGAAAACTTCTCTCCTCGTTTACAAATTTTCCTTGCAGATTTCCATGCTTTTGAACATTCCTGTCCTTTTTCTCCAGACATCTGAAGATCTCTCCCCCACTCCAGGATCTGCCTCTGTGGGTGTCCTCTGGTGAGCTCTTTGGGAACTGGGGATGCAACTCACTTTATGTTTACAATGGCCTTCAGGTGTTTTGTCCTACCCCTGTAGATCCTGGGAGCACCTTTCACCTGCCTGCAAGCTGGTGGGTTACAGACCATCAACCCCATAGTCTGTTTAGGGGCTGCAGTGGAGGGAGGGCTGCTGGAGCCTCAGTTTCCTGGGTGATGCTGTGTTCAGGACGTGCAGCAGCCAAGAGTTGAGCAAGGGGTACCCAGGGTTAGCCCATCTCTCTGTATCCCTGTGCAATGGTTCTCTGTGCTGGCTAGGAGAAAACTGCTGGTTCCAAATGTATTGTTGGCAAGGGAAGCAGGTTCCTGCAAGGAAAGAGCATTTCCCCCCCAGTCACAGGGCTGCCTCATCGTTGTCCTGCTTGCATAAGACTGTGCCATGCCTTTCTAGGTACTTTGGAAATGCTAAAGCAAAGAAATGCTAAACCTTATTGCCTTTTGGGGCCCCTCTGCAGTCTTGCAGCAGGGAGATCCTGAATTTCTCCACAAATCAAAACCTGCCATTTCAGCTCATCCTGCATGTGTTTTCTGGCTTTCAGTGCAACAGGAAACTTAAATGTTGCCTTTTTTCAATATTATTTCCCCCATGCCAGACCCTATTTCCTCACTTTCTTTTCTGCCTGCTGGCCTGCAGGGACAAATCCAGGCAGGCTGAGGTGGGGAAGGCAGACGGGCCATGCAGCACGTTCTCATCTTGGTGCAGTTGCAAAGCGCCCCCTGCACGTCCAGAGCACATTGGCTAACCCAGGCTCTGCAGGTGCGGTGGAATTCTGGCTGTGATTCCTCATGCACATAAATAGCCCAGATTTTTGTACGCCCTGCTGCATCCAGGACAGGCGGGTCTCCAGGGCACCATCTGTACAGCGCACTCCAGCACCACAGCGATGGTTTTGTTTTTAACCATGCTGACAATCCCATTGTGTTATATAAAGGTTTTGGCCATCTCTAGGTGTTTTCATGTGAAATGGTGCCATTCTCTTGCCTTCTCTGAACTAGACATGCGTACATGAAAATCTGCTTGCCGAGTGAGAAGTCATTAGTGTTTCCAGAGATGATCCTCAGTGCAATGCTGGCTGATGCGTTTGTTCTCTCCTCCTGTGTTTCTAAGTAGCAAAGAATGTCTAACTAAATAATTTGGGGGGGAGAAATTGGTAATGGAAAAAATAACTTGAACAAGATATGATAAAAAATGAACTGTTCTGATTCAAACTCATGGGTTACAAGCATTTCCTGCAGGCCAGTGGGAATTGGAAGACTGTCTTTGTGGGTCTTTGAAATCTTAGTCATTTCAAAAGTGAGACAGTCTCTGTGCCTGTTAGAAAAACATTATACAGCAATTAAGCTGAATTTTATCAAACTGCTTTTTTAGGTAGTACAACCAGCAGAACAAAATCCAGCCCCCAGCTTACAGATAGGCCACAGTACAAGTGTCATTTCTTTTAATCTGCCATGGTGTTGCATAAGTTAATACATTTTTAACTTCTTGATTTTGAACCCATACTGGGATTACTGTGATCTCTTAATAAGCCATGTTGACTAGAGGAGATTAACCCCTCCTATTAGAAGCTGAGCTGGTGAAGGCAACAAGCTGAATCAAAAATCTGTGCTACTGGCAAAGTCTGCAGCTAACTCCCTAACTGGCAATTGCTTCATCTTACTGGACTTAAAACAGACCTGCTCTGAGAAGGGGTGCTTATCAGACCTGGTTTCCCCTCAGTGGTTGAATGATGGACTACAGCTGCTAGAGCCAGGAGCCCCGGTGTGCTGGGATGAGGGGGATGAGCTGCACAGCCCTGGGTGTGAGCCCCCAGCCTCAGCAGCTGGGCAAGCTGCTCTTGGTCCAGAGCCCCTGGTCCAGAGCCCTTGGTCCATGCAGATGTGGAGGCTGCAAGCATTGCTGGGTGCTCCTACCTGAGCTCTGAGCTCACCGAGCCTGGCTGGACCTGTCGTCATCACAAGGGTGTGACTGAACCAGAGACAAGCAGATCCAAAGGCTGAACTGAACTGCAAAGAAACCCCAAACAATGCAAACTGGGCTTCCACCAAAACATTCATACTTGGGTGCTTGCAGTTTCCTGTTCACTTTTGTGAAGCAGTCGGTCAAGCCTGATCTACAAACACCACTTTTTCATGAGGAACTGAAACACTTTGGCCCTCAGGTCCATATTATATTTTTCTTAGAATAGGTCGTTTCCTGAAACAATGCTGTAGTTAGGTTTCTCCCCTGCCCTCCTCCAGTGAACTGTTTGTCATCCCAGCAAAAAAGAAGAAATTCCCCAGCTCAAAGCCCAGGCGTCCTTAAGGCTAGAGGAAGAGTCATGAGGTTTGCTGCAGCTCTTCATCCTGGAGGATGCACTTGCAGATCCACTGGGTCCAGCCTGGCGCTTCCAGTGATGCTTAGTTGCTAATTAGCTCCTCCAGCCCTTGCTCTGGGAATCACGATAATGAACATAAAGAACTGTTTATTCTAAATGAGACTTCCCAAGGGTAACAACCTCCTCAGTGGCTGTAGAAATGGAAGGCAAGCCTGAGGAAACACCAGGGTGCTGTGGTTTTTGGCAGCAGCTGATAAACATTTCTTTGTGGATGGAGTGGAGCATGTAATTTACTGCCCAGCTCTAATAAGAGCAGATTTGGCCATTTTGCTGTTCTTTTCCATTGCTGTCAAAATGCAACAGCTAGATCCCAGTGAGAAACTGAGCAGTTGATGTTTTTGTCCATAGCAGCATAAAACTTACATGACTGTCTGTGGAAAGTGAATTAATCATTTTTATAAGATCTCATATGTTCTTGAAACTGCTTTATCACTCATGGAAGGGCAGACCAGTCCTGCCCATCCTTACATATAGGACAGTTGTGGTGGGATCAGACAGCATCTAAGCAGTTCTGGAGCTTTCAAGGAGGCTTCAGCTGGACTTTGTGCTTGTTTCACATCGCACAGGTGAAAAAAAGGGGATGATGTCAAGCCATGAGCTTGCTCCTCAAGTAAAACCATCACCTATTGTTTTTCAGTCCTCAGTGGCATTTCCTCCAAAGATCATCCCCAGACAGGAGCTAATCAGAGTGGCTGCTTTATTGTGATTGTGGTGATAACAATAAAAGCAAAATAAAAGACCCGTTGTCCTTGGTTTATCCCCAAAGCCACAGAAAATGAAATATATCAACACAGAGCAATGCCTGGGCAGAGCGATGGATTTAGGAGCTGCTGTCCCACTTCCAGGCCCACACTAGCACATTCAAAGGTGTCTTGGGCATCTTTGAGCACTACTGCACTGCACTGTGTGAACAGTGAATTGAATTAATGAAAATTCAGAGATTTGAGCTGTGTGCCAGTGAGGCCAGTACCCATGTCATCAGGTAGTGAACATGGGCAGTGCTTGGAGAAGCAACATGTGCTATTGTAGAAAAATCAGGCTAGTCAGGGTCTGTGCTCGGGGGTGGAGCACCCTCAGCTGTTTTCTCAAAAGGGTTAATTCATGGACCTTGACATAAGTATATGCACTCCATACTGGGCTGGAAAAGGTCCAGTAATAAAGACAGGAGAGCCAATCCCCACAATTTTTCACCCCAGCCTATGTTTTACAGTTGTCCCCCCTTAGACATCCACCAGCACTCCTGGATGGTGCAGAGTCCCATCTCAGGGCTGGCACTGAGCTGCTGTGGCAGCCCATGGTGTCTCACTGTGGTGCTCTGAACCCATCCTCTGCAGGACTGCATTGTTAGAACATTCTGGCAGATTAAGTAGTTAAGTTGGACATTGGCTGAAAAAGTACAGGGAGACAAACATAATCTCTGTTGGCTTCAAGCAGCACTGAAAGGGAGTTTGGTGTGCAGAGAACGGTGAGCAAATAAAGTCACCGTTGCACATGGCAGGGACCTTGTGAACATGCGAAGCGTTTTGGCACGCACAGTTTAAGAAAAGCCAGCATTTTTCACTGGACTTCTGTGGTTCTCTGTTGTGATTCAGCATTTTAATTACATTATTGTAGTCTGGAGTTTTTTTCCAGTTCCATTTCTGGGAGGGTTTCCTGAGAGGTCCAAATGCAATGATGTTCTAGTATTGCACTCTCCCTGGCTTATGAAACAGCTGAGTCCACAGGGAGAGTCAGAGGAGCTGCACAGATGAGGGGCTGGCTGCCCTTGTCTCCAGCTCTGCAAACAGAGCTCCCCTAAGAGTTCCCTCAAGGCTGACCCCTCTCTGGAGGAGCTCTGGGTTCACAATGCTTGGCTGTCAAACCGCAGGCACACGCCGGGCCTCCCTCATGGGGTGATGCGTCTGTTCATGGGGGCGCTCAGGGTTGAGGAGGTGCCTCTGTGGGGTCTCCCCACCCCAGAAGGGATGTAGCTGTACACTGTGATCAAGGAGACCACCTCCTCCTCTTGGTTTTGGTGCAAATTTCATCACTTCATGGCCTTTGACCACCTTCCATAGGAGTGAAGCTCTGAAAGAGTTTAAAGAAATTCCATAGCTCTGGTGAAAACTGGGGCATTAAAGCCCAGCTTTTCTCTGCTTACATGTCTCAAGCAAGGCACTGAGGTTAGGAATTTTGCCATGCCACTGCTAGGCTATGGAGATGCTCTCCAGAAGTATCTGTCCCCCTTTTGAGGAAGACAGAGGCACCTGTACTTGGGCACATTTGTCTCTGTGCATGCTGAGATGGTGATTTTGATATGAAATTCAGCTACTTCACAAAAAATTGTGTACAGTTATAGTAAGGAATGTGACGGCTTTGATTTTCCTGCACTCACAATGTGCTAACATGGAGAACTCTGCCCAGATCCTTGCATCCTGTCATAGCTGAAAATATATTCAGTCACAAATTATTGTTCTGGTCAGGGTTTGCATAAAAAATTGGAATTTCCTTGACAGGCATGTTTTGATGACAATCTAGAGTAAGCACCAATACTTTTCTTCTGTTAAAGATAGAGTGGTGTTTATTTGGTAGCAAATCTAAGGAATTAGAATCATAGAATTATCAAAGTGGGAAGAAAAAAAAAGATCTAAGTAAGGAACTATCAATTTTCTTTATGTTGAACTTAGTTTCTATTTGCAGCATTCATACCCTAGTGGTTAACATCATGGAAGTAAAAGCATATTATTACTAAAAGTACTAATTAAGAGTGTGGAAAGGTCAAGAAATCCAAGTCAGAACAAAATATGTAACACGACACATTTCTAAATGAATGTGCTGCATTTTACTGCAAGTCGGCAGTTTTGTGCCAGCAAACACCACACAAGTTCTGAGCAGAAGCTTCAAGCTCTGTGTGCAAACAGGAGAGCGTGATGCTGTTTTTAGGTTATGAACCCTCCACACATGGTGGGAATCATTACTGCTGAGCACCAGTGCTCTGGGTTTTGCTGGATCCTTGAAGGAACTAACAGAACTATGGCGTGGGGTTACCTAATATCCTGGCATTGAATACTTTCTCAGTGTCATGCATTGCTTCAGGATCTCTGTGTTACTAAAGGCTGCCCCTTTTTCTTCTGCTTGCAATAGAATCTGAAACTTTTTTTATAATGAACTATTCTGCTTAACATCCTGCCTTAACTTTCATTCCATTTTTATTATTGCACTTCAGGAGATTCATCCGCGGAAGTGTCTATGTGGGCAATAATAAAAAGCTCAAGTTAAATTTATTCTGAGTTATTATCTGCAATTGTGACAGATAATAGATACTGGATTTCTGTTAGTATTGTGATTCATTTAAATAAAAACCATATGTCTGAAGTCAGCGCCTTGGAGATAAGTCAGACATCTGGCTGAGATTCCACATTTGGGAACAGAAATGATGCAGATGGTGAGATTGTAATACACACTGTGCCCATCGGGTTGTAACATTGATGAACAAGCACTTCATTAGTAGAAAAGGTGGGAAAAAAATCCAAACCAAGATGAAATTTCTCAGGGAATGCACACAATATTGATTTCACTTTGCTGCTTGCACTCATGGGTTTGGGGGAGTCTGCTTTACACCACATGCCAAACCATTATTCCAAATATATAGAGTGAGCCAGTTATATTATAGTGCTTTCAAACAGCTTTACAGAATCAGATTGATATCTCACCCTTTTAAATTGTTAGGTTTTCTTCCTTGGAATGTCTCAGAAATAAAACCAACTTGTGAATAGGAGAGAAAACAACTAGTTTGTTTCATTCTGCATAAAACACTACCCCTGCAAAAGTATTCTGATGTGAACAGTGCACTCAAAGACAATGCACAAGTATTACATGTAGATAAATTGTGGTGGTAATGCAGAAGCAATATAAAGTGACACAAAATGTACATCCCAAGAGAAACAGAAACACAAAATGTATGTTCTGAGGTATGAATCTAGCCATTATAATCTTGTATTTACTGATACTGATTCAGCCTCAAACCTAAATTTAGCATTGTCTCTGCAGGCTGGGACAGACAGATGCCTTAGGTGTACAGTGTGTTTACCTGCAAGACCACTTTTTCCACATAGCTTGCACTTTCCAGGAAGAACTAAATTTAACTTGTGGAAAGCCAAAGTGACTGTCACCCACAGTCACACCAGTCATGGAAAGCCAGTCAGAAAAAATACACTCCTCTCTTATCTCCTACAGTTCCTTAGCAGTCGCTGTGCATTTACTTATTTAAGTGCAACATCAGCTTGAAAATTTCTGGAGGCTTCACAATTAAACATATTAGAGGAGGATAAGTTAATAGGAAGAAATCACCCAAACTTTCCCTGGTGGCTTGCTTTAGATGAAGGTGATGACTCTTGCCTCTGGCCATTGGTCATGGTTAGTCCTGAGCCTCTTCTCAGCCATGACTGCTGTGACATGAAAAAGAAGTTTAAGTATTGTGTAGAGAATAAAGCATTAGCAGAGATGAAAGCACATACTGTAGCAGTTAAGTAACTTTTGTGTTAACAACACCAAATTTTCAGGTTTATGTTGCCATTCCAGTGAGGGCTGTGCAGGTAGGCTCAGATCCTTCCACAAGGATCATCCTTCCACATATTTCCTAGGTATGAACAGGCATTACAGTGGCAAGATATTTATACTGTAATACCTTAAAAGTACTAACAGTAAATGAAGAACCAGAAATGTGGCGCTGAGCATTGTCAAGAAACAGCAGCCTGACCCAGACCACCAAAATTAGCCAGCAAAAAAGTGACATTGTGAGAGAAATACCAAAAGCCCATGGCAGAGTGATGGGGAGAGACGGGTTCCCACAGGCAAACAAGAACAGAATCAGCAGCAAGCACGTCTTAAAACTGACACCCGGCAGGATGTTTGCCCTCATTGTGGGTCACGGAAATAAGGCAGACAAAGCAAAGTCCCATCACTGGAAGAAAACAAACATTTGCAAGTGAGTTTAAAAGACCTTGCAGTCACAGACAAAACATGAATGTCACAACTGGGCTTGGGCACAGGGCAGTTGTCCAGTATGGTCTGCAAGGAGGGGAAACCTGATTAAATAAGGAAAACTGAGGGGTCTACTCAATCTTCCTGGGTAAATTGGTCAATAACCTTGACTTTGTTCTCACCCTGGTGTCAAGGGTTTTTTTTGCTTCTGAGCCCAAGTGTTGAGCCCATTTTGATGCTTCAAACACCACCTCTGAATTGCTGCCTGGAACTGGAACTGCTGCACCAGCTCCAGCAGAGTCATCCCCAGTGTGCATTTCTTTCAGGAAAGGATGTAGTAATACAAATTTGGTGTATGCCTGCAGACACCAGTATCAGAAAACTCAGCCCATTTTAATAGGAGGTGTAATTAATACAAGGGCAATTGCACAAGGCTGCAAGCCATTGAGCTTCCTCTCAGAATTCATCATGCATGAGGGTCTCCATGCATTAATCACAAGTCACACTCACCAGCTCAGGACCACATCTTCACTGCCCATCTGAGGATGGGAGGGTCTTGGTTTGGGTTTGTGACCTTTCCTCTCAGCTCCTTTGTGCACTCCAGAATTTTTTGCCTTCAGCATAAGTCTCTGTCCAGCACCAAGGTTTTGCCGCACAGCAGCTCCTCTTTCCCTTGGCTTATTTCTACCTCTTTGCTCTCAGTGCTGTCCAGAGCAAAGTGCCTCTTCATCCTGCCTCAGGCTGCCTGGGTATCATGCCTGGCAGGAGACATCATCGCTGTTTTTGAGGCAGTGGGTTAGAGGGGACTAACGGGGAGGAGATGTTCCCGTCTTTCAACAGGAACATGGATGCAGGTATAAAGTATACAGAGTAAAATGGGGGTGAATTTTCTCAATAGCATTTCAGCATCTCATGGAAACCTTGTGTTCAACCTCAGTAGGTTATTCAGAGCTAAAACCATATTCCAGCAGCACGATGAAAAAGAAGGGCAACAGCCAATGCCAGTCCCATTAAATTAGGCAATAAAAACTGGGAGTGGGGCTGTGGTTTGATCAGTTAGGGCATGGTGTGGTCACTCCTGCAATTAGTACATGGCTAACAGGCAATTGGCTGGCTCAGGCTGGATTGAGAGATGAGCCCTGTGTAGGACACAGCATGGTGGGGAAACACAGGGAAGTTTCTGAAAATAGCTTTGCTTTTTATGTTTAGAACTGTCATAGTGATGCTCATTTGCTTACAAATTAAAGAGCGGGATGCACAGGCTTTGAGAGGGCGCTGTGCTCTGTGCCAAAATCACTGAAGCCCATGTCTGCATGGCATTCCTGTTCCTGCCATTTTGAGCAGAAGAGCTGAGTGCCACATCAAAAAGCTGCTTTGTGAATCCCCACTGTCTGCTGACTGTGGTGTAAGTGCAGTAGTCTCAGCTATCTGGGCAGCTTCAACACCACTGCCACATCCCAGATACCAGGCCTTCCAGTGACACTGTATAAACAACTGCTCATTCCAGTAATGCTTCCCTGCTTAGGAAATTATTTAAGGATTCACTCCATCCACCCCATCCTGCAACAAATAACCTGCAGATGTGTGGCTCTAAAAATAAACCTTGGCACTGGGGCCATGGTACAGCATCACTACATAATTCAACAAACTTTCATACTGCATTGTCTTAGAAATTAATCTTTTCAGTCCGCTGGAAGTGATTCATGGAGACAGATGCTGTCCTAACAGAGACTACTCTGTGCATAGAGAGTATTTTGCTATCATCTCCATTGACAATAAACATGGGTCTGACTTGTGAACATGTTATGTTAAGAATTATTTCTTCCCTTGTCCAATTCATTAAATCTGTATACTTAATAAGCAGTTTCAGTATTTATAAGGTCTTCTCTGGGAACAATAAAACAGAGGGGAAAAAGAGAGAAACATCTGGATCAGTGAAACAGTCTTGAAATATTATCTTTTTAGTGTCATTATAGATATTTCCAAGGGCTTACACTAAGAACTTAATTCCATTCCTGCTATTGATGTTGAAATTATGTTAAAAAAACAACTTTAAGTTCTTGTTGCTTAGATAATGATGATAACTGGACAACTCTTCTGTTTGACTTTAATGAAAAAAATAATATTGTTTGTAATTCATTCAAGTCTTACTACCTTTTTTTTTGTCAGTTTTTCTTCTTTTAAACTTCTGTTGTGGAAATGAAGTGGAAAGAGAACATAGTGATAGGTGACCAAAGCTGCCTTGCGTTACAATTTAGTAGGTCACCTTTTCTTTCCCTCCTTTTTATCCCAGCTTTTTGTTTGTTTGTATCCAATTTTTTATTATTTTTAAAGAATACCTGCTAGTGTTACTTTTTGATTTGGTTATCTGCAGTTTCATACACTCACCAATATGCTGGAGCTAAGATGTTCAGGGGCTGGAGCATATTGTATTCTAGGGGAGCCCAAGGGAGCTGTGTTTGCTCTGTCTGTAGAAGAGGGAGCTAAGGGGCAAATTTAATTGGTGACTCCCTCTAACTAGTGGGGAGTTACAGGGAAGACGTGGTATGGAGAAGATGAAGCCAGACCTTCATCAGATGTGCACTGCAAAACAACACGAGACAAGAGCCACATGTTACAGCAGGGACATTTTAAGCAGATATAAAGGGGAAAATGGGCAGTGAAATGGTTAAGCACTCGGAAGGGGGTCCCAGAGAAGTGAGGCAATCTGCATCCCTGAAGACATTCAACACTCATCTGGGCAAGTCTCTGAGCAGTTCTCTGCTGTCAGGTGCACTTGGAACACAAGCTTTCCAAAAGTCCCTTGCCACTCAAATTATGCTATGAATCTATTTTTCTAAAATTATGGGGGTTTTGTTTCTGTTACTTGCCTTGAAAATCCCCTCAGCTGTGCTGAAGCAGGGTCATGTCCCAGTGACTCTAAGTTCTGGAAAGATAAAAATCCTTAGGCATAAGGAGTTCTTAAGCACCCTTATGTGATTCACAATGTATAAAATTAGATCACTGTGCCTTTTGCACAAAGTGAGCTCTGAAGAGAGGAACCATCATGTAACCCTTATTTATAGATGGTGTGGGGAGTGACCACTGAGATTTTCATGTTGTCCCAGTAATCAGGAACAATCCACATAAACCTCTGTGCCCTGCGTGCCTCTTGTCCTTTCACTGTGAGCTTTCCACAGACAGGCAGAATATCCAAATGCAGACGTCATCCTCATGCTGTCAGTTTCCAGACAAGTACCGGAAACCACAATGTCGTCTGGACATCATGGAGAGCCAGTGTGGAGAGTAAGGTGCTCAAAGATGTATCTTTCTTCAAGCGTTTTTCCATGCTATTTGACTTCCTTAAAAGCTAAAGGCTTTGTGTTTGGCTTGCCCCACTTCTAGACTATTTAAGTTGGAAACGTTAGCCTGGCTGGACTTATTTACTTACCTTTTTCCTGGAGTGGAATTTCAAAAAACAAATTAGAAGATCTATTAAATATCAATTAAATATTTGGGTCTGTGTCTAGGGCATAGGTGGATGGTTTAAGGTATAGATAGATGTTGTGCCCAGAGGAGGAGTACAGGAGGACCGATACATGTCACATCCCGAATCCATCAAATCCAGGAAGAGTCTTGCAACAGTTTCAAAGACAAAGGTCAGCAAGGCTTGATCAAGTTTATGTAAGAGAGATTATCTGGAACCATTCTTCCAAGAAGTCCAGTTGTAGCACATCCTCTGAGCTGAGCATGTCCTCACCCACCGTCCTGAGCCTTGGTTGGAGCCTGCTCCCAATCTGACACATTCCTGTCAAAGCTGCCAGGGATTGCAGCAGAACCAGGATCAGGCCCTTTAATATCAGCACACCAGTAAGTAAATGTAGACAGAGTGACTCTGAAGGTTAATTGGGATTTATGTCCTGTTTGGAGATCGAGCTTTAGAAATCTGACCTCCTGGTGCAGTTTGTATGATGTGTTTTTCCGTGCATGCATGCGTAAAAGGCGCTTTCCTTTTGCTGTTTATCGAAGGGAGTTTATTAGACATTGCTTATGCAGCATTTTTGATCTTGTTGATGAAAGATGCTATACAAACAGGGCTGCATTGGACTAGATTCAGTGAGTCTGAGAGCTTGCCAGCAATTTATTGCTGTTTGACTCCAGCGACCGAGCACCAGCACAGCAGCCAGCCCATGACTGCAGCTCCTCGCTGCACTGCTCTGGCTCTGCCTTCCCTCCTGAAATGGAATTTATTACTCTCTATCTCACATGGATACTTGGTAGGAAATTGGAGCTATGAAATGAAGAGTCATGGAAGTTCAAAAAATCCAAGAGACAGGACAGATGTGCTGTGATTAGTCCTGTACTCTGGCTCACCTTGGGTTAGATAAATAATTGAATGTGTGCTGTCAGCAAAACATACTACTTACAGACTTGGAAGGAAATTTGGCTTGCAGTCCTCTAATTGGAAATCAGAGATGGTGAAAAAAAAAGACTTTTGCTCGATTCTTGTGCTTTAGATCTCAAAGCAGTGAGTTATTTTAAAACTCAGGCTTAATCTTGGATCATTTAAATTGATATTTTGTAGGCTACTTGTTCATAGAAATGACTACATATTTATGAGGATGCATTATACTTTGCCAGTTCATTAGACCTTTTATTAAATGCAAACAGTGCTATCATTGTATAAATTCCTTTTCTTCTTCCCCTCAGATTTCATACCTGTCAAACATTGACTTGATTCTGCAGAATCCATACCAACTTCACCTGCAAAACTAAACAAAATCATTTTCTTGGTACAATGCCAGAAAATAAAAGAAATTTGTTAGAAAAGAGAGCAAGACAAAGCTGACAGCATGTATATAAAGCTGAGTCTAAGCAGATGAAAACAGTCAAAAGCCTTTTATTTAATCATTCTGCTATTTTTGACATGTTGTCTAGTGATAAACCACATGAGAGTTCCCTTGTGTTAAGGAAAAAAAAACCAACTATGAAATAAAAATCCAAGAAAAAGCAGAAGAAAGTGCAGTCCAGCACTGAAGGAATCTCATATGTGATTTCGAGGATGATGTTTACATGCATGTAAAATATCAACAAATGGCTTTTCCAGTGGCAGCCGAGGTCATTACCTTTTCGAAGTTGCGTAACGTTTTCCTGCTGAGAGTTTCAGTCTTTGCTTAGGGGACATTCGTAGGCAGTTCTTTATTTAGTCATTCTGGTATGCTAAGTGAGACACAGGCCCTGATGGTTACCAGTGCTGCCAGTTGATCTGCGGTGCAGAGAAAGATGCTGATTAGCCTGTGCTTGGTCAGTGTGTTTGCAGCCCTGAGGCTCTGCATGGGCCAGGAACCAACGAGGGAAAACATTGGTTCAGGCCCTGTTGCACAGGGTCATGGCTTCCCCGAAAGTGTGGAACCATGGTCTGTGTGGCTCATGTGGGAATCCCAAGTGCATCTTTTTGTTTCACTAGACATTGAAAAGGAGGATCACAGGAAACGTTTCCAAAGGTCTTTCTTTTGTGCCCAAAAGAGAGACAGAAAACTGAGGTTTAGTTGCCACTTCTCTCTGCAGTGAGCAGAAGCTCATGAGAAATTTCTTTCTGGTGTGCCTACCTGCAGGGTTTTCACACCAACCCCTTTCCCTGCATCCTGAAGCCCAAAAGAAATAAAAAAATATCGTCTCCTGGGACTGCTGATCTGCTGATGCAGGGGGATGTGTTGGGGGGATGGTCTGCCTGCCCTGATGTTGTTTGAAACGTCTACTGAATACCTCACCACATTCCATTTACTTAAGCAAAACCACAAACCCCGTCAGGAGAGGCACCCTGCACTGTGCCCATGGAGAACAGAGGCCCAGGGTGTCCTACCAAAAGAACATACTTTTTCATTGGTGGCTAAATTTGCCAGACCAGATTTGTGAGGTTTTGTTTTTTGTGCATGTTTCAGTTTCAAGCAGGTCAGCACCTCCAAGCCCCACTGATACCCATATGGGGCAGAAAGCTTCTTCCATACAAGTATTTTTATTCTCTCTTAAAGCGGAATCAGCTTCAAGCATTCACAAATATTGTGCTCTGCAGGGGCTGTAAACCATCATATCGGTTTGGAAGGTCTCTTCTGAGAAGAAGGAACAACAGTTTATGCTCCACCACCATAAAAATCCCTTTGGCCATAAATGATGACATGAAACAGCACTTTGAGGAGGGGGGGGTCAGTTAACAGTAAGGAGCAGCCAAGGAGCGTGTCTGAAAGCTTTCAAGAGTGTCAGGGTCTCCCAGGGTAAGCACTGGCACAGTTCCTTAGAGTCAAGAGAGGTATGTGGCTTTTGCCAGGGGAGGATCTGGTCCCTGGCTTGTGTTCACACAAGAGGAGTCCAGGAACTGTGAATCTTATCAAAACCTTCCCATTAGCAATGACTGGAATGTGATTTCATTTCTGGTATCTGTCTTAATAGTCAGAGTTAAGCAAAAGAGCAGATAGCAGGGTGCTTTTTTTTTCCTTCCCCCTAAGAGAAAGAAAACCGTTATATGAGGGCAAAATTATTTGACTTGAATAGCTAGCAAAAAGCAAGACTTAGATTCAGGCAATGCTTTTATCACAGAAAATTTTACTTCTACAGAAATCAGCTAGTAAGTTGCAGTGATTTGCTCTCAGAGGTCTGAGTTCCCCAGAATTGTTCAGGCAAGTCCTGCTACGATCACTCAGTTAAGAGAAATAAAGAGGCACACAGGTACACACAGCAGTCATAGGTGCTGTAGCATCGGAAAACTTCACTCTACTTGGGTTATTCGCCCTCAGCTGGGATGATGACAGGAAGGGCTTGGGCTGGCCTTGGACCTTGCATTACACCCAGTGTGAACATAAATTATCTCTTTACAAAACTGTGAAAAAGGACTGAGTCTGGAAATCATGGCAAAGTGTATGCTGAGCAAGTGTCTGTAGGGAGGCCATCCCCTCTTACTCAAGATTTCGGTATGTGTCCCGCAGAAAGGCAAACAAAAATAAAGTGCATTGCTTCAGTTTTACACCATGTTGACATAAATCTTCTCTCCATGTGAATTACGGCGAAACTGTGCACAGCTACTGAGCTGCTGCACTTGTGCTGCAGATGGGCTTTGTCTGTGCGTGCTTTGGCAGAAAAACCTGTTGCTCATTTGGGTTTCATATAGGAGAAAATTGAGTTTGCCTGTTGTTTTTGTTAGGCCTGATTTTAGTGTACCTTGCTGGCTTGCATTTATGGATGTCTAATTATTTTTTTGTACATTCATTTCTGTATTTTATATTTGCATTTTTGCCATGTATTTCTCAAAGGCAGGGTGATCACAAAAGAAACAGCAGGCAGGAACAATAAGGGGAGGGATCTAACAAAGACCCTTTGTGCAATTAAAAACAGCATGCCATGGCCTTTGCTAACTCCTGTCTTCAGAACACAGCACAAATTCTTCTGAGTTCAAGTTAGCCTAAAGCTGAAGAAGTCTGGTATTAAAAAAAAAAAAGTCCTCTCCTTTCCCAATAGGAAATTGGTTTTTTATAAAAGACATTTCTTGAGTGTATTATTGTTGCCTTCTACCAACACCAACTTGAAAAAACAGTGCTAATCTATTTAAAACTGTATAAAATCTTAAACATCTCTTTTCCCCCCTAAATTGCAGCTGATCTGATATTCATAGGTCAGAAAAAGTGTTTTGGAGAGGAGGGGTTTGATCTGCCTGACCACCTGTTGCTGCATCTTCCAATTGCTGCATCTTCCAGTGGCACGACCTCAAGCCTCAGCTGAGCTCTAGAAACTGTCTGTGTGTGCTCTCCTAGCCCCAGTGAACGGGAGGTAAAGCTCCTCTTCTTGAACTGCCTCTGTTGGGAGGAGTCAGCCTGGAGACTGGTTGCCTGTCAGCATTTTAGGGATAAAGCAAGGGCAATAATTTATTCTAAGAACTCACTTTCAGTCTCAGCATAGAGATTTCTGTGTCTGCTTTGCTCCTAGGAGGCAAATATTTCTTAGACCAGACTCTTCTCATTCTGCTTTTGACATCTTTAGCAAGAGCTTCCTTAACGTATTATGTTTAGTCTGAAACCAGTATAAAACTTGTAGGTTTTTTTCCTTCTCTTTGCATTACCTCTTTGCTTTCCCTTTTGTCAATCACTAAACGATCATCATGTATCTTTTTCAGCATGACTCATGGCAGAGTTTTAGAGCTGCCTCTCCAAAACCTCAATAAATGCACCAAGCAGCTGTTATTATAACCCAAGTCACTGCCATGTTATTGCAGACAGATGCAGGTTAATTATCATTTTAAATGTTTATCCTGTTATTGTTTGCATTTCTGAAGATTTTCAGCACTTATAGGACCCTGAGTGACTCCCCCCACTCTCACACAGCATATTTATTTCCTGGGTTCAACATACCCTGGTCGGTGTCTCCAGTATCGCTGCAGTGTCCCGTGCAGAGCAGGAGGTGGGCTGGGGTGACGGCAGCTCTGTGCCAGGTGGAAGCAATTATGGGAAAAAAACATGGTCCTTGCTGGATGAGTTACTGCTGATAGCTGCCAGATAAGCTAACTTAATAAAGCAGTGGCTTAATTAAGCCGCATTCCTCCCATTTTGCCTCTCGTCCAGCATGTCTGAGGCGATGCTATCAAGCAGCTACTGCTTTGCAGGATGGGGCAGGGGTGCTGTGCTGGTGCACCCCTGTGTGTTGGGCACTCTGGGAGGCCTACAGGTGATGGGACACAGGGGAGATCCTGGAAAGCTCAGCTCCTCTCTGAGTTTGCAAGGTAATGGGCCACAAATCCGGAAAAAAAGAGACAGAGCTGCCACTTCCCTTGTGATGGATTTTTATCGGTATCAAAAGTTTGACCCTAAATTCCCATCTTCCAGGATTTAGTGATCCAGAGGCATCTCAATCTCCGGAGCAGAGAGGAGGAGTGCAATATCTCCCTGCTTCTCCAGCGGCTACCCGCCAGAAAGAAAAAGGGGTGACTTGGCCTTGGGGGTGTCCCTATCACTACGAATTTTCTTACAACCACAAAAGCTGGATGTTTCATCAATCAAAATCACGGTGACCCAAAACCTCTGCCAGTATGGGCTTGCTCTTATTCCTGAATAAAGATTGCATGAGAATCAAAAGTTACTGTGCTTTTTGTTGCTGAAGTACCCCATTATAAAAACTGTAAGAGATGAAAGTCTGCCAGAATCTTCATCTTTGTAAACCAGATTTTGAGTTACCAAATCAACCTAATTTCCCCAGAGATCTACGTTTTAATGATGGAGCTTTTTACACAGCTGTGTGTTTCGTGCACGGCCACATGTACAGCTGCATAGCAACCACCTTGCTGAAAGTTATCCAGTATCTAAAATTATCAGTAGGAACCCCTTCTTACCTCTCATTATGTACAATGAGATTACTGCTGTGCAACGTTGATTAGATATGTCAGCCTGGACCTGGACATCTGAAAATGAGTGTTGCTATTAAAATGCCTTTGCTAATGCTTATGTGTCCATCATTTTGACAGATTTCACTTTAAGAATGTAGAAAACTAAAGCATGCAGGAATCCCAGGGTTGCAATGTAATGTTCAGAGAAACAGGTATTGTATAGCATTTCCTTTGCATTAACCCTAAAGTAGCAGTTTCCTTGGCAAAAACATGCTGATAGAGTGCTGTTGAGTACAGGCTGCACTAATGCAGAGATCTATAAGTTTCAGCTGGGAAGATATTCTCATGGGGAATTGGTTTCTGGAATGTGGTCTGAAGGCAGGGCATCCCTCTTATAAACACTTCTTTAAGTATGATTTAAAACTTTCACAATGCAGAAAAATCTTCATGTATTTAGAGAAAATATTTCAAAATCTGCTTACCAGTAAGGCTTGGGAAAATTCAAACAAAAATTTGAGAAGGACACTGAAAACAAGGAAATAATTTCTCAAAACCATTTCAGCCCACTGTGGAACCCATTGCTGCAAGAAGTCACTGAAGAGAGGGATTTCAGGAAACACTTGGGTGTCAGCCAGGGGAACATGATTTCCTGGTAGTTTTAAGTGAAAGCTAAAGCACAAAGCTGTGCTTGCTTTGGGGCAATATCAGGATGCCCAGGCAATGTTTAATGGCTGTAACTTGGCATGTGGTGGGTTCTCAATGTGTGGCTGTGGGAGAAGCGTTTGATCAGGGCAAGCGGTTTGGCTTTCGGGAGAATCCAGTCAGTCAGATAAAACCTCACTTTAGCCACAAGAAATCAAATGAGTCCAGCCAAAAGCCATCACCAGAGAAGCTGAGAGGAGAGAGGCAGCTCCTGCAAGGTTCCCAGCAGGTGATCCCTTACCCAGGAGCAAGTTATCACATCATCTGCTGACACAGGTCTTATTGGCCCTAAACCTGAAAATAAGGTAAGAATTCCATGGAGAATGGTACAAATTATGGAAGTTGCTGCTCCCTATGGCTGGCTAGCTCTGGCTGGCACAACCCCACAGGTCAGCATCTCATGGCAGGGATGTCCTGCTCTCCTTGCTCATCTCCCAGCCCTCTCAAGCTGGGCTCTTTCTCTGAAGAGCAGCTACAAGCAAGCCTCTCCTCTTCTGCAGACAGGAGAAGATCAATGTGCACTTGGAAAGCAATCAGCAGGGCTTGCAGCATATGAACAGCCTCCCCAATGCACCTTTGAACTCATTCCTCCTGCATTTGTTTGTCTTGCAGATAAAACTTCACTGCAGTGTTTGGAGAGAAGTCTAATGAGGCACCACTGTTTGCATAACAAAGCAAGGCTTCCTCTTCAGATGTTCAACACTCGTTAAGCATAATTTATATTCCAGCTAATCTTTGGAAGAGGGTACAATATGGAGCCAAAGTTTGTTTTTACATTGTTTGGAGAAATGCATTGCTTGTTTTAAGCTGTCAGTTGCAACTGATAGTTGATTTAAAGTCAACATAATGATGATTTGTGATGGCTACACATTGTCCAGGGGAGTATCGTGCCATTCACTGATGTGGCTTTAGCACTCTACTGCCTTAGTTATTGAATCAAAGGAAAAAATAGAATGGACAGTTTCCCAGTTTGGGTGATGGAAGCATGGAAAATCTGAATTTGTAAAATACTGATTTTTTTTTTTTTCCCTCAGATTAATGTATATTTGATGTAGTAATGCACTGAACAGCAGGTTTTTTTCCTTTTTCAGCAGTCCTGGTGACATGGGACCCTTTGAAAGTCACCTTTTGAAGGTCCCTGCAGTGAGAGACTCTCAGGGTGATAAGGGACACAGCCATTTGTAAAGGCTCCTGAGTGCTGGGAGCCATGGTGATTTAATGTGGTTTGCTGCCTAGAGAGAAAACCAGCAGGTTTACTTGGATGCCTAAGTGTCATTACAGGCCAGTGTGTCAGAAACAGTAAATTTCTCAGCATTCAGACTTTGTTCATATCGTAAGCACATGAAAAGTGTCTGATCCTTTTGACTCCACACTGCAGTTTTGTCCCTCAGACTATATAAGATACTCTCCCTTGCTCCAGCTGAAATATCCAATATATTTCATTTACCTCCTTCTGGTTTATTAGAAGATGAGAAACGACTGGTAACATTTATCCTCTGTGTACTCCTGACTGAGACTTACCCCCTCCTGCAGGTTTACATTGTAATGACGAATATTTGAGAACACCCTTCACTGTACCATGAAAATGATGACCTGCATTGTGTATTTGGTCAGCACTGAGCTGTCCAGACAACATCCAGACAGCACAAGAGAGCAGGATTTTGGGAAATTACTTGGGATGTTGGGTGGGTCAGTGTTGGGGTACTCTGCCCCAGGCACCTGAGGTGGCTGGACATGGTGCCATGCGAAATCCCTCCTGGGCCAGGTAGTGCATTTCCCTGTTGTGTTCTGTAATGCTGGACTCCAGCTGCTCAGGATCCTCGTCTTGTTTGGTTCATCACATCCACAATCCACTTATGACTATTTTTAAAGGCAGCACCAATCTATAGAGAATACAGTTATTTATTCATTTATTTATTTTATTGTTTTTCAGGAAAAAATGCTGTAAGGGTTATAAGTTTGTTCTTGGACAGTGCATCCCTGAAGGTATGTGATTTCACTGTTCTTACACATCATGTCCCCATGCATTTGTCATTCCTCATCTGTCCTCTTCTCCACATTGTCTGTTTGGAAGAGTCTGATATAAGCACAGGCTTGGCTGTATCTCATGCATCAGTGTGGTGAGGAACTGTTTCCCAGAAATTGTTGGGAAAATAAAAAGATCAACAACATCCAAAAGTTCTGCTTAGCATGCCAAGCCTTGATCCTCCCCTGAGTACACCTGGCTGCACAGATCTTGTGCCATGACCTGCTGCACTGCAGACAGAGGAACTGTTTCTGCCCTTGGCTGGGTAGTTGGGAGCACTCTGCCCCCAGAAGAACACCTTTCCTGGATGATGGCTTTGCCCTTTTAATCCTCAGATCCGGTACAGATGTCTTGACTTGTTAGTGCACACAAGATGGTGAGTAGGTGACTTAGCCTGCCTTTAATTTCCCATGGGTGTGACTTCCTTGTCACCAGCGTCCAAGGAAGATGCAGATTTAATCAGGATAGTTCATGCAGTAGTAAAAATGGATCTGATTTGGATGAAACTGGCTCTGAAGTTGTTGAACCACAGGAACTGTCAGGCAGGAGCAAATTCCCAGAGACAACATGCCAGTAAACTTTTTTTTTTTTTACAAAATGTAAGTTAAAAAGTTGACCTATGGCAACAGATTCTTCTGTTTCATTATACATGGAAAGCTTTCATTAGTCCGAGAATTTTCCTAGTTTGTGACTGTGATGTTTCAGAAAAAAGGTGACAAATTAACATACTGAAGAATCAGCTGGTTTTGAATTACAGTGTCCACCCAAAAGGGATAATAACCCAAATTCTACTCCTGGTGGGTTTGTTGTGGGTTTGCTGCTATTGTTGTTTCTAATTTGGGTCCTCTTTGCTGCTGGCTGGAAACACTAAAACAATTGGTGGGGGCACAGGCAGGGAGAAAAAAAGAGGGAAACAGCTCATGATGACTGTGCCTGGAGGAGCTGGGTAGGACTTGTTTGAAATTGGTGCTCGCACAGAGTTCTTCATCCCAAGGTTTTGCTGTGAGTTCTGCCTCGGTGTTTGTGATACAGGTGGCAGCTCCAGTGTGAGACAGACACTTGGAGGAGGCAGTTGTGTGTATTGGAGGCAGAGTCCTGAATCCTTTCAGGGTGGAAAGAAGCCAGGACTCTACAGTATGGCCCTCAGCTTTCCTGTGGATTTAAGAATTTTATGTACTGGCTATTCACTGAATATAATGGATACAGCAAGAGAATTAATAGGAGCAAAACTAAAATGAGAGCCATAGCAATTTATTACTTTGGCTTCTAATTTTCCTCTCTAGAGATGTTAGGTGATTATGAAAGCAGCTTTTATTATGTGCCCACTGACTTTGTCTAATCCTGTCTTTTAACTACATTTCAGTAACCTGAGAGTTTCTGCCCCTAATTCAATTCTCTGCTGGCTGCATCTTCTCTCCCTTTGTTTCTCCATTCTCCCTTTTCAGCTTTATCTGTATTTTGCCTGGAACTTCAGAGGCCACAGCAGTTGCTCTAACATCCGAGACAATCTCAGGCCCTCAGTATAGGGATGAGAAACATGATTCATTGAAGTATTCATTTCACTTACTCTGTTACAGGACATCGCTTGGCTCTTCACACATTGTTTTGGCATAATCTTGACAGAGTAGCTGTATGAAATCCATATCTCCAAACAGCCACATAAATGCATTACAGATGTGAGTTTATTAGAGCACATCTGCACCTTTTAATCCAGTGTTGGCACATTGAAACTGTGAGAAGTAGTTCCAGCCCTGTCTTCTCTGTGATTTAGCAGTGGCTGCAGGGAGGTGGGTTGACAGAGGTTTAGATCCTCCCTTGTCCACCCTTTTGTAGCAGCCTGGGGAACAACCAATCTCCTTCTGGGACAGCTGTTCCTTAAACAGACTATTTTCCAAAGGCTTGTGGCTTTGTCCATGTCCTTTATTAGTTTTCATCCTATTATTTTTCATCTCCTCTTGAAAATGAACAGAAATCAGTGTAGTACACTACAAATCTGTGCTTCCAGTTTCTGCATTTCAACTGTTTCGAACTCACCTTCTCACTGTGGCTTTTAGCTGGAGGCCCAGGGAGCGATGATCCTTAGGAAACATTGAGTGGAGTTACGTCTGTGTGTCTGATTCTCTCCATAGCACCTCTCCCTGCTCCACCTTTTCAGCAAAGTGGATAAAAAAAACAGCTCCTTACCTTTTTCTCCTGTGTGATCTCCTTTGTCTTTGCTTTGGAGACTCACAGCTCCAGCCAAGTCCAATCTTGGGTCCCATCTCATGGTGTCATAGAGTGAAGAAGGGACAGATGCAGCATGGAGCAGTTTATTTTGGAAACCACCCTTCCTACTGCTGGTTTGTTTCCTGAGTTGGCTGTAGAAGAATTCAGAGTAAAATACTCTGTTACATACAAACTGTAGTCAGATCTGCTCTTTCCATGCTAGTGTTGTTTCAAAATTTTCTTTGGTACAACTTTCCATGATGCATTGTCATTTCTGAGTTCATTGAAACTATATTGAGACATTTGTTGTTCTGCTTTGACATTTGCATTTTCCTGAAGTCTGGAACAGCCTGATCCTCATTGTATACTTTGATTCAGCCTCAAACCACATTTCTTAGGCTGAGCTGGCAAACAAGGGGTTTGAACACAGGAGGGAATGTTCATCTCCAGTTCTGCAGAGCACACAGAGGTGGTGCAGCAGCTTTTGCCTAATTTCATCTCAGTTGTGAGAACTGTTTCTAGGGAAGTCATGTTACCTGGGACCAGAGCCCTGGGAATACAGCTCTGGGACCTGGGACCTGCCCACAACCACTGTGTGATCTGGGTTGACTGTGTGGGACCACCAGCAGGGATATTTGTACTTTGTAGACCCTTACCCAGCTTTGTGTGATAGTAAACGAGGCAATGGACATGATGGAGCTGTGCTGAGGTGGACATGAACACCATGTTCAAAGACCGGTTGCATTAAATATGGTGACGGATAAAAAGAACAGGCATTGTTTAGTCTAGAAAAAGGGAAGCTGAGGGGAGACATGATAACAGTTTTTAGGTATGTGAAAATTTACTGCAAGGGGAAAGGTAAACTGCTCTTTATAGCTGAGGAGAAGAGGACAAAAATAATGGACCTAAGTGGCTGTGAGGGGAGTTTGGATTAGATACGAGTAAAAAGCTTTCTGTCTGAAAGGATATTTCATCTTGAGACTAGACTACGAGGCAGGCCATATCCATCCCCTAGGAAAAAGGAAAACTAGGAAAGGTTTATGCATAACTACTCCTGCTTGTGATGGGAGATGGCCCCTTCCAGCACTCTTTTTTCTGATTTTGTTAGGGCACATCTAATCATGGAAGCACAGGGAGGCCAGAGCTTGTTTTACCTCTGCTCCGAGTAGCTGAACATGGCACAGGCCAGGTCCCACGCCTCAGTGGGTACACTGGGTAAGGAGCAGCATGTTCACCTCCATGCTGGATATACCATCCTCTTCTCACTTTAATTTTGTTTCAGTGGGAAACAAAAATTGCAACCATGCTCAGGAAAAGCACCAGCAGTTCTTTATAGTAGGGACTATTTAGTTGTGCCATACATAACAGGAGTTCACAGCCCAGCATCACCTAAAGAGTCCAAACTACCCCCAGGCTGAACAGTTTGAAAACAAGAGTTATGTTTTCCTTTCATGTCTCTGCACTGTTGGACCCTGGTTACTGCAGGGTGTCCTAGGATTGCCATTCACCACCACAGCACTGTGGGCAGACTTCAAGTTGTGAAGCAAGAGGGAAAGAAAGGATTCCCATTATTCAGGAGGTGACAAGAAGAATGCTTGGCATTATTGCAGTAGAATGTCTATTACAATAGTACATTTTTTTCTAAGGGGTTCTGGTGTGACATATAGCATCTTGTTAGGTCTCATTTTGTGCTTTTCTGTATTTTGGTGTGCTGTCACTTTTAACCCCAGTGCTATGCATTTGCTCGATATACTTTCTACAGAAAATATGTTTTTGTTTGCTTTACCGTCTCTTAGCTCATTGTAATTGGAACAATCATCATACCCAGAGCTATCTGCTAGTCATTAGGGTGAGTCAATAATGAGTTTTAATTATGTACATGGAAACACAGTGCTTTGCTGGGAACTTGCTTGAAACACTTAGATTTTGTTTGGACATGTCTGGTCTGGAGCATGGACAAGATACGTCTGCTGTGGCCCCCACTCACTGGCTTGTCACAGCCACCTGGATGTTCTCTGCAGGGTGATGCTCTCTGCCGCTTGCTTTGGCATAAAACCTGACTTTGGGCAGGCTGCGCCCAAACTGGTTTTGAGACCAGATGCCACTTCAGCTCCCATCTCCTGGCAGATGTTAGCCACGGTGCTGCAAAACCCTCACACCCATAGCTGGGAGTTGTCCTTCTCGCCCAGCCCTGCCACCAGCACCCTGACAGGACAGGGATGTAGGTCAAACCCCATTGTGCTCTGGTGTCCATCCCTGAGGCTTCAGTTTCACTGCTACACAGCAGTGAAATTAGAAACAGATTTTCCCTCCTTTGGGTTTCAAACAGGGCCTTCAGTCTTCTGGGATTTCACTGACATACCCCAATCTTCACACTGCAGCTATTAAGAGAGATGATGGCTTTATAATAATGCACTCTTTGCTAGAAGGGTTATATCTGGCTTTGAACAATTAACATGTGATGTAATTAACTTTTCCTTGTGATATACTTTCTGCCTGGCTTTGGCAGTTAGCCTCGTGGTTTTTCACAATACTCTGCATAGGAAATTTTGCTATCAGACTTAAAAATCTGTTGAGAAAAACTAAAAGAAAGTTTTAGGCAATTTAACATTTCTGTGGAAAGAATTCCTAAAATCTGCCAACTGCAAAAGTGCTTAAAATACAGCTTTAAGATATAGTCTAACTACTATAAAGCTGTGAATAGCAATTACAGTTCCTTTGCTTGTGTCTCATGAATGTTTTCTGTATAGGTTCCTTCAGTCCTTAAAAACTATGTAACTCGACTTTATATAATTAGCATAGAGGTGAAATGCTTGCAATCTAAGTATCATCCATCTACTGACTTTGTCATTTTTCCTAACCGTGTTTTTCTTTCCCTTAGACTACGATGTCTGTGCAGAAGCCCCCTGCGAACAGCAGTGCACGGATAATTTTGGCAGAGTCTTATGCACTTGCTATCCTGGATACCGCTATGATCGGGAGAGGCACAGGAACAGAGAGAAGCCTTACTGCCTGGGTGGGTAGATGAGCATGTTGAGCTGCTCCCTGGTTAATGATATACCCTGCTCCCTTGGGTCTTTCAGGAGTCAGTTTGGATCTGAAACCTTTCTTATTCTCATTATTATTACAGAAGAAATGTGGGGGATAACTATGTCAAGAATTGAGAGATCTGGATTCCCCTGAAATTATTAGGAGGTATTACCTACAACAAGACACACACACCCTAACACTTTGAAGTGTTGGACTCATGTAATTTTTTCCTTTAATTCCTCCTGAAGATTGTGAGCCAAATTTGCTGAATACTGAAATATTATGACAAGGTCTAATTACTAAAACTAATCCTTGGGGTTTGATTCAGATGGCCAGTATATAATTCAGGACTGATCCCTTACATGTGGTCCTGCTGTGGCTAGTCCTGCCTTGCCCTGCGTGTTTTGCCGTGCCAAGGAGCCAAGATTTGCAGGATTGAGGTTTGCTTGTGAAATTTTCAATGCAAGGAGACTGTCCAGCAATGTTCACTGATAAAATACCAGGTGTGTTAATAATAATAACAGTGCAGCTTGCCCAGAGCTTCAGACCAAAGGCTCCAGCTGCAAACTGTGTTGCTGCAATTACTTGTTTGTTTAACCACAAAATCTCTTTTTACCTCTAAAGGAAGTCTTTTATTTTGTTGGAGGTCTGAAACCTGCAGCTACAGGACATTTTTAATTTCTGCTTCTCTCCAGATATTGATGAGTGTGCCACGAGCAACGGGACTCTGTGCTCTCAGATCTGTGTCAACACTGTGGGCAGCTACAGGTGCGAGTGTCACGAAGGCTATGTCCGAGAGGAAGATGGCAGGACATGCACCAAAGGAGATAAAGGCAGGTGCTAGTGTAGATTAAATGTCCTGGGCCAAATGGATGTCTAAAGGGTTGGTCTGCCATGAAGGGGAGCTGCTCCTGACGCTATGCTTGGAGCTGGGGGTCTGAAACTGCGATGTAGGTGATGCTCCTGGGGCAGCCAGACTGTCTGCTGGGCACCTGAGCACCCCTGACAAAGTCTCTCCTGGAGAGAGAGTACATTGGAGGATGTGGAAGGCATCTTCTCCTATGGAGGCAGAATGGCTGAATAATGAAATTTACCATTACAACTTCAGTTAAATCATTCCTGCTGGATCCAGGTGCTAAAAGACATAGTTTGCTCCAATACCAGCCTGGATTGTAACTTTTTCATGGACCAGAGCTAAGGAGATAGGAAATAATCTTACCAGATGATGAGTCATAAAAAAAATATCACTGATTTCACCTGTTAATTAAATAATTTCAGTAACTTTAATTTGTATTTACATGCCCATATCTGAGATTAGCAAACAGCTCTTGGTTGGATGGCTAGTGCCCCTTGGCTCTTCGAGGCTCAGAAAATGTGTGCCTCAGAAAATTCCAAGTTTTGATTACATCAATTTCTCAAGTACATTGACTAAGACCAAATGCTGCTGACCTGCAATTAGTTTGTGTCCTGTGGCTGGGGTCAATTTTTTTTTTCTTTTTTTTTTCTTTTTTCTATTCTGAAAATGCATTGTGATGGGAAAGGGGTAAATGTAAGGGCTCATTCTTGCATCTCACTGTTGGTTCAAAGTGTATACATGTGCTGTGTACAAATTATTTTAAAGGTTTTGACCTCATCACAGTCATTAAATTACATTTAGAATGCTACAGATTAAATATTGATATGAAAATTTAAAAAGAAAGGAAAAGAAGAATAGTGCTCTGGAAAAAAAAAACAACCCAACAACTTTTGATGAATGGTGACTTACCACAGGTTCATAAATTAATGCCTGAATGTGGTATCACAGGTTGATCCAAATCCCACTGGATGGCCAGAGCAATTTATAATTTTGATTTTCATCTGAAAATGTGTAACTGGAGCCACTCCATTAACTTTAATTATTCATTGTAGTTTAGGGCTTTTTTCCCTTATCAGAGTGTGTGTGTGTGTGTCTGTGTGTGTGAAAAGAAAGATATATAACCTAGATAATCCCCTTACAAATAGGGGGTTTTTTTAATTTTTTCTTCTGGGTAGTTCAAATTTCTTGATACAGCAATGTCCAAAGCATTTAGGATAACCAACCATTCAAAATATTCAAGGCTATGGAAATGTTTGAAAACCACCATTTTTACACTGAATGTACACAGCACATAAAAATGTCACTTTCAGCCGATAATCTGGAATGAAATGCCCACCATCTCTCCAGATATCTCCCAAAACAGCTGTGCGAAGTAAAGAAAGATGCCTTCTGGTCAGTTACCCCGCTGTACTCCACATAAATGTTACGAAGTTGCAGACCTCTGGTGAAAATGAGGAGTCGTGTCCGTAACTCATTCCGGGGAAAAGGGAACCAGCTGTAGCGACGCTCCACCCCGCGGCCAGCCCCAGCCCTGCGCCTCATCCCTGCCGGCGGGGCTGCCTAATAAACACATCATTTGCATTTCATCGTAGACGGAACATTCACGTTTTATTTTAACATCTAGTGTGAGAGGCAGAAACACGTGGTACCCCTCTCCGTCCCTAACGAGGGTGCATGTTTCCCGTGAGACAGAGCCGTGTTTTCATCGTTCTATGCCCAAATGATGCAATCCAGACACTTTTTTGGCTCTGTAGGTGGCTGTAATGTGGTCACTTGTTTTTTGGCTCTGTAAGTGGCTTAACAGAGAGCTTTGGGTTGGTTAGTGGATGCAAGAAGGGGGAACATTTTTTCTTGCCTCCACAGTCCCGTTTGATGGAGACAATACAGCTACCCATGCAGAAGCAGGCAGATGAAACCATCTCAGCAGGCTGAGCTCAGATAATACAACACAGATGATCAGCTCAAGAGCCTCCATGTGAGGACCGCCCTCAGCAGAGCTCCTGCAGAGCTCTCGCCTGCCAGCATCTCCTCCTCTTCCAGCATCAGCAAGGCTGGCCTCCGAGCCCATACACAAAGAAAACACATCACTCCCCCAAGCAGATCTCTTAGCAATAGCTGCCACAGGGCTTGCCAGCGTCTCAC
>VXBU01007575.1:154019-170646 GCA_013400315.1 Bombycilla garrulus | reverse complement strand
AGGCACCCTGACCCTCCGTCTCCTTCCTGACCCGCCGCCTCCTTCCTCCCCGCAGCTCATCGACTACGCCAAGCGCGGGGACAAGGACGAGCGCGCCATGCGCATGGCGGATTTCTGGCTGACCGTAAGTACGCCCCAGCCCCACATCCGTCCCGGCCCGCCGCGGAGCCGGGGCTGAGCGTGCCGCCCCGCAGGAAAAGGACCTCATCCACAAGCTGTTCAAGGTGCTCGGGCCCCGCTTCCAGCCGCACCCCGGCAGCTACACGCGCCTGCTGCAGATCCCCAACCGGGACGGGCTGGACCGCGCTAAGATGGCGGTGATCGAGCTGAAGGGAAACCCCCTCCCGCCGCTCATCCGCCCGCGGCGCGACTCCGACAAGACGCTGCTGAACCAGCTGCTCAAGGGGTACCGGCAGGACGCGCAGCGAGCGGCCGCCGCCCGGGGCACCCCCGTCTAGGCACCCCCCGCGCCCTCAGCCGGCTCCGGGGGAGCTGCTCGCCCACCAGCGCCGGGTGCTGTCGTGAGGCACGGGAAGGGAAGGTGCGGCAGAAGGGCTGGAGGGTGATGGAAGTTGCCATGGCGAGGGCCGAGTTTGCTGGCTGCTTCCAGTGGTTTGAACAGAGACTCAGCAGGAGAGGGGAAGTCAAGCTAGGAACCCTGATAATTGATATTTTCTGTGTAAATAAACTTTGTTCAGAAAGTCAGTTTGCTTGTATTTGAGTTTTATTTGGAGAATCATTTTGGTCAGAGAAGACCTCTGGAGTTATCAAATCCAACTTACGACCAAACACCACCGTGTCAACCAGACCGTGGCACTAAGTGCCACATACAGTTCTTTTTTTGTAACACCTCCAAAGGCCATGACTCCACCATGTCCTGGGCAGCTCATTCCTGTCCCTTCACCCTTTATGTGAATAAATTCTTCCTAATGTCCTACATAAACCTCCCCCGACTCAGCGTAATTCTTGTGCTTGTAAATTAGTAGCCTGTTCCAGAAAAACGGGTGTGCTAACAGTGTGCTGTAGGGAGCCAGTGTTCAGCACTTGAGAGTGGGAAGTTTGGAGAGAAATAAGATACTTCTGTTTAAAAAGCACTGGATGCAAATAAGATGATAACACTGAACTAAGTCCTATAAGGATACAACCAAAGAATGTTATCTTATAAGGTGGTAACATAGGCACAAGTCATAGTAATCTAGCAAGAGCTTGACAGACACTCCAGCTTCAGAGGCAGGATTGCAAGACATCCCTGTTTCCTCTATTAGAACAAAAAGGGGGAGTAGCAGAATTTTTTCAGAGGGATATAGCTACTGAACAATAAGAATCTTAAGTTGTTAGCTTTGTCTTTAATTTCAGGCACAGCTAGTACTTGAAAGTCCTAGCTGTAACTTTGAAGTGAAAAAAACCCAAAACAAAACTAGCCCAAATGTAAAAATCACAGGATAGAAAACCCAGCTGGAAAGGACTTCAAGAACACCTGGCCCAACACTGTGGCTTTCTAGACCTTGTTGTGTTTCTCCAAGTTTGACAAAGTTAAAGAGATTTAAACAAGTGGCCCTGCGTAGCAAGCTACTTGTATGGAAAGACAAAGAACCCCCATTACATATCCTCTCTTCTAGACACCTATCTCACACAGTACCAGTTCTGTATTAGTACACATCAGTGAGAAGTTAAAGATGGGTGGTACTGCTTCAGGAAGAAGAAAAAACCGTCAAACTGCTATGAGGTCAGTGGTCAGACAGATTTTAATCTTTATGTTTTTAATAATCTTGAAATTGTTCTCTTTGCAGTTGACCACATTCAAATAGTTGTTTTCTGAATCAAACTGCTGCACAACTTCCACATTATTAAAAGTCCATGCTGAGGCTTTAACAAAATACAAAAATACCACCAAAAACATTTAATGAGGAAAAACAAGTCACACTCTCATCTGCTTAACCTTAAGTTAATAATGAGTATATTAAAGTGCAAAAAAGCTAGAAGCTTCTGAGCTAAATTGGGGAAAATCCTTGATACATGGGTTTCTTTATGTACAAATGCTTTTTTTTGCAGTGTCTGTATGAACACTAGGGCAGCTAGCAAAGCATTCATCATCTTACAAACACACTGTGTAGTCTTTCTCGATTCAGTGCTTGTGTATGTCCCTGAACATTTTAAAAGACTGTGGAAGCTTCTACCACGAGGGTGGTTGTCCTGCCAGTCTGGCTTGTACTCAGGTGGGTCAGGCTTTCAGCTGCCTGTAGAGGAAATCAAAGAGGAAATTCCAATTAATATGGCAAATCTGTCCTTATTATTCCCTTATGTCCTGGCTGCCAGCATCAGGCTGCTTCCATCGCCCTTATAACCACACATAGGTCCAATGGTCACTTCTGTGTCCTGTCCATTTCCACTTCTGGAAAATAGATGCCTACCTGACTGCAGCTGAGAGACTCCGGTACCAGTCATTGATCTCTTGTTGGTTGCTGGACATCAACAGCAGCGTCTTGTGTGGAAAGGAAAGCTGAAAGACAAACAGAATCTGTTGCATCCCTTGCCAAGTAAGAGGAAAATCATCACCACTGAATTCAGTCCCTGCATGCTGATTTTCACCCTTTTCCTTCCCAGACAGAAAAATTTATTATTGGGTAAAGCCAGAGGCTGTATAGTACAGAACAAGTGCCAGTCTTGTCCATTGTTTCCAGTAGTAGCTGACAGCTCACTTTGACCTGTTTGTAGGTGAGCAATTGAAATTCTCAGCAGCTCATCCTCCAAGCAGTCCCTAGGGGTCCTTCCACTACCAGCATCTACAGGTCACAGCTTGTTCAAAGAGTTCTTTGTCATAGCTCACAAGAAAAGAGCTAACACAGCCCCAGGTGCAACCTTGGAAGAACTGACCTTGAAACCCCTACAGAAGGCTCTGGTCCCTGTCAAGGAATCTGCAGCCCTCAAGGAGTTAGATGCACAACATCTGTTGTAATAACATCCATATCTTTTCCACTCTGTTTTCCTGCGTGTTCAGTCTGTAGTCAGTGTAATGCCGTGTATTCACTGTCACATGGGTGTGGTGCTGCCCCCCAAACCTGTGGCTCTGATGTGGGGATGTCAGAGTCCTAGTGGAGCCTCCTTACCTGAGTTAAATGAAGCAACCAGCAGCCTGTAAGCCCTGAGTGTGCAGGAGGCTGCATGCCATGAAAGGAAAAGTACCTGCATCACTAGAGAAGGGAAGGGTTGTCCTAACTCAGACTTGCTCCCTGCATTTTGTCACCACTGTCATCATCTCAGTCCCACTGCTGCTGAGACAGCTGGAGACCTGCTCCCAGGTCAGACTCCGCTGGCACGGATGGGAAGACTTACACTGAGGAGCCCTCCCTGGCTCCATGTGTGGCCAAACACTTTATCCACTGAGCACTGGTGGAGCGGGTAGACAGCCTGGCAGGACAGTTTGTTGGAGTTCAGCAGGTGCAGTGGGTGGCAGGGCTTCGCTGCAATGAGGATATCGGAGAACAGGAAGAACATCCTGCGCTTCAGTTCTTCTCCCTTTGAAGGCACCACCAAAAGCCAGCCTTCCCGGATATACCAGCGCCCTGGGCATGCCGGGGAAACAGAGACAGCTGTAAGATCTGAGGGAGGGCAGGTGGGAATAAAAAGTAAAGGATGTAATGAGACAAACGGGAGTACAGGGTGAGCCACCCTTGTAGGTTGTCGTGTTCTACATCAATTCCATCCACTAGAAGGCACTGGATGTCAGCTGGGTGCAGCCCACCAGTGCAGATAACACCCGCTCAGAAGCAGTAACCAGCCCAAAACGTTTAGTATATGAGGAGCCGTTGAAGTTGTTATAAATCTGCTATGTTAATTAAGAGTATATTATGATATGCAAGTCTGTTTGAAGTAATCAGAACAAAAACATGGTTTGAGAGTGGTATGCATACCTTTAAATTAACATAAGCCTTCAGAAATGAACTAAATGAGCCATCTGAAGCTGTAGTTCAAAACGAACTATCTTACATTGTATTGCCTATTTGGTTGTCATTAGTGATATAACAGAAGCTAGCTTCAGCTTTGAAAACTCGCTATTTTTCTTTGTTTTGTTTGTGTGTGCTAATTAAATAAATAAACTCAAAAAACCTCCCCAAAACAAAACAAAACCATATTTCACAGGTCATCTAACTATGTACAGACCTACAGTAGCCCAGAGATTACAGATTCAGATTACTGTTCTAAAGAGAAGGCATGAAAGGAGATAGAAAAAGAGGAAGGTCTGAATAGGCAACCTTATGAACCTATCTTGCAGAACAGAGTTCAGTGTCATCCACCTGTGAAATTAATTGGGATAAAACAAGAGGAAAACAAAGCAGGAGAAAAATAATCAAAATAATTTTATAAGCCTAGCTGTAAACAACAATTTTTTAAAATTAATAATTAAATAAATGAAATAATTAAAGCAGGACTTCTTACTAGGATTATTGTAGAAGGTAGCCATCAACTCATGGAAATTATGAGGATACCTGCCAGTAACATTATTTATAAAAAATATAAAGCCAGAACAAGGTATTGCCAGCTGATCTTGTTTAGGAAACCTCTACCAGGGAATTTCAGCCACTCTTTCATGCCTTAATTTCTGCATGAGCTGTTAAATACCTTTTAGAAAAAAAACATGGTGTTGTTTTTATTATGGATTGTGTCTTATTAGAATGCTACAGCCACAAAACAAAGAAGTGAGTGAATTCCTCCTTAGCTTATTCCACTGGAACCACTCCTCTGAATAAGAAACTGAGGAAGAGAAGAGTGAGGTGCAGGAATCAATACACATTTAAAAAAACAAAGGAGAGGAAGGTGTCAGAAGCATGAGGCTGAACTGGGAGCTGTTTCCCTCAGGCTATGCTGTGGTCAGAGTCACAGGCATGCAATCTGACCCAGACTGTACTGGAAGTCTTGGAATACCAGTCCACATCCAGGATTCCCAGGTGTAGAATTTCTAGGAAACTGTTGTGAAAGAACGGCAAGAAAACATCCCTGGGGAAGTTCTGGATGACAGAACAATGCGGTCAGTTAAGGAGGCAGTTCTGGCTGATACAGTATTTGTCCTGAAGGGGGGAGCAGCAAGAAAAGCAGGGTCTCCTCTGTCTCTGTACTGGAAACAGTACATCTCAGAGACACTAGCGAATGTAACATACCCATCTCCAACACTCCCCCATTGTTCTAAATCTACAACATTTTGTTTTCTCCCCTGTTCCCTCCTGGCAACAGGACACAATCTCAACTGTCCTGCAAAAGCTATCTTGTTTCTGGAAAGCTGGCCCAAAGATAGCAAGCCTCAGCTGCCTCTTGCATTTCTACTTCTCATATCCAATGATAACTATGTAACTCCAGCCAATGGAACACATGACTCTAAGAACTCTCTGTCCTAGATAATGGAAATGCCTTTGCTGACCCTCCACACTCATCCTACTACGTCTCAGAATTTTCAAAGGCCAAAATAATTAGTGGACCAAACACTTTCAAACAATGGCCATCTCTGATCCAGTTACAGTGTTTGAGGGTGTTTGATTGTGTGTTTTCATAGTGTTATCTTATTATTTCTAACATTAGTTCTAACATTAATCAGAATAACTGATTTACCTTTTTACTTACACACTACCCCCAAGTGTGCCCAGGCACCCACACACATGCTTCTGCTCAGCAGAAGCAGAGCATACCCATGTTAGCTCCCTTTCACCTGGCAGCACCAAAAAGGATTCTAAGAACAGGACATAGAATTGTAAATTAATTTGCCTGTTGACTGAGCATCTTTGAGAATAATCTCTGATCAGTGGCCTTGTTCCACTTGTTCTGGTTTGGCTAGGATAGAGTTAATTTTTCCCACAGTAGCTGCTATGAGGCTGTTTTGGATTTGCACTGAAAACACCGTTAACAACACAGGGGTCTTTTGTTTATTGCTGTGTAACCGGTGCTCAGTTATCAAGGTCTTTTCTGCTCCTCGAGCCACAAGTGAGGAGGCTGGGAGTACACATGAATGTGGGAAAGGTCACAGCTGGGACTGCTGATCCAAAATCCCCAAAGGGGCATTCTATATCATATGGCATCGTGTTCAGCCTGTTATGCTGGGGAAGGAAGAAGGAAAGGGGGGAGTTTTAAAGTGATGGCTCTTGTTTTGCCAGGTAACCACAATACATGGTGAGTCCTGGTTAGAGCCCTTTCCTTGGAATAGCTGAACACCTGCCTGCCCATGGCAAGTGGTGGATGAATTCCTTGCATGGCTTGGCTTGCATGAACAGCTTTTGCTTTACTAGTTAAACTGTCTCCATCTCAGCCCAAGTTTTACCCTTTTGAGTCTTTCCCCATCCCAGTGGGGAAAGTTTTTTAATGCAAAAATCTACAGGTGTTAATTACAATCACATTCACAAGTACCTAGACGTTCTTCTCTTACAGACCTTCACACACAGTGACTTTAACACACACTGTGACTTTAGCACTCCTCTCCAGCTGTAGCAGTGTGCCTGGATAATCTCTGCAGCAGCAGAGTTGAGTGGGGCTATGGGTGAAGCCCCAAATGACCCTTTCATAATTGCCCAGACTGGGCACATTTCTCACAATATTTCATACATAGCTCAGAGTGTGGGCTGGGCATGGAGAGCACCCAGTCACATAAGAGATCATTTAATTAATGGTTATTAAATGTTATCCATTTAAATATTCTTACATGCCAGTGATGGTGGCTTTATCTGTCTCAGCTATCAGTGATTTCCGGCTCAGTTTAACCATGCAGATAAAAGAAAATTCTTCGTATGAAGGATGTGAGCAGAATGCCATTAATCTTGTAGCTTAATGTAAAAAAGAACACAAGTCTTGCCCCTTGACACTGAGGAATCTATGGTTCCTGCAACGGAGCAGGGATAATGCCACTACTTACACTCTGCTGAAAGAATTTAATGTCTCTCTTTCATTCTCACCCAGGATTTACACTCTTGAACTTCCTGGGTTCCTAACTTTCTAACAGCATGTCGTCAGCTTCTCCTACCTGAATGTCAGACAATTAAGCTGTTGCTTATCCTTACTCAAAAATTCTTAATTTAGAAAAGTGCTTGAATTAGTAGTCATATTCTGTGGAATATGACTGTGGAACTGTGGAAATTGGGCAGAAAGGAAAAACTGGTTAATGTGATTTGAGTCTGACATGCAGGAGAACATATGTCCACATATCTCAGCATGGCAGACGAAAAACAGAGCTGTCAGTAAGACCCACCTGCAGTCAAAACCTGAGTCTTTTGTCCTTTGAGCAATTTCTGAACCCGAAGTAGTTGCAAGGAGTTCTCTCTCTTATCAAAGATGTCTTGGACCCAGTGAGATACCTCACAAACAGATTTCACAGTCTCTGAAATCATAGCAACATACTCTGAAGTTATCACAAATGAATGCATGTTTCACCTTATACATCTTCCTAAGAAAAGACAGTATGAAAGTAAGAAATTCTAAACCAAGTATCAACAACAGCTTTATTCAGGAATTTCTGTGACTGATTGGACTAGATCACCTCAAGGCCTCTTTCCAAGCAATAACTTTGCAGTTCTAGAAAACATTAGCCAAATGAAATATCAGAGAGAGGAATAGTTTCCTGAGTTTGGAAGCAAAACCAGGAAAATGCCCTGCAAGTGGTGTTAACTGCATGTAAAATCCACAGAATCGTTTGGATTAGAAAAGACTACTGATTTCAAGCTACAACTGAACATCACCTTGTCAAGTAGACCATGGCATTGAGTGTCATTTCTTAAACATTTGCAGGGATGGCGACTCTACCATTTCCCTGGACAGTCCATTCCAGGGTTTAACAACCCTTTCCATGAAGAAATGCCTTCCAGTGTCCATCCTGAGCTTTCCCTGGCACAGCTTGAGGCCATTTGCTCTCATCCTGTTGCTTGTTACCTGGGAGAAAGGGCCAATCTCCAACTGGCCACAACCTCCTTTCAGGTACTTGTGGAGAGTGATCAGGTCAACCCTTTTCTCCAGACTAAACACTCCCAGCTCCCGCAGCCACATCTCTAAGAACTTGCACTCCAGACCCTTCCCCAGCTTCACTGCCCTTCTCTAGACTCACTCCAGCACCTCAGTGTCTCTCCTGTAGTGAAGGACTCAAAACTGGACTTGGGATTTAAGGTGTGGCCTCACCAGTGTCCAGCACAGAGGGACAATCACTGCCCTGGTGCTGCCGGCCACACCGTTGCTGATACATTCAGGATGTCCTTGGCCTCCCTGGCCACCTGGGCACACCCTGGCTCCTGTTTGGCCACTGTGGACCAGCACCCCCAGGTCCCTTCCCACTCAGCAGCTTTCCAGCCACTCTGTCCTGGCCTGTGGCACTGCCCAGCATTGTGACCCAAAGGCAGGACCCAGCACTCGGCCTTGTTGAGCCTCACACAACTGGCCCTGGCCCATGGATCCAGCCTGTCCCGATCCCTCTGCAGGGTCTGCCTCCCCTCCAGCAGATCAGCACTCCCACCCAGCCTGGTGCCATCTGCAAACTGGCTGAGGGTGCTCTTGATTCCCTCATCCAGATCATCAATAAAGATATTAAACATGACTGACCCTGATACTGAGCTCTAGGGGACACCTCTAGTGACTGGATATAGCATGAAGGATACAAATTATCCCATAAAATTGAGACATGTGACCAAGAGAGACAGAATAGTTTGGGTTTGAAAGGACCTTAAAGATCATCTTGATTTAAACCTCCTGCCATGGGCAGGAACACCTTCAAGTACATCACATTGCTCAGGACCATATCCAGCCTAGCCTTGAACTCTTCCAGGAATGGGGCACCAACAAATTCCTTGAGCTACCTGTTCCAGTGTCTCACACTTGCAGAGTTTAAAAAGCAGCAGAGTTAAAAAAAATAAAAACAAACAAAGCTGCTGTTTCTCCAATTAACCTATTAGGCCACTTTCATAGGCTGTTACTCTATATTTTTATTCCTAACATCTTATCAGAGACATTTTTTTTCCCTTTCAAAGCAGGCAGTAGGTGGGAGTCAAAATATTCTTAGCAAGGGGTGTATCATTGATCAAAGTGTATAATTGATTTACAGTTGGAATCATACTTGCAAGTTTCTGGTACTCAGCAGTGTCTGGGCTGGTGTTCTCCAGCAGGTCCCTGAAGAAATGCTTGTACCTAAGGTGAAGAGAGCAGGTTTAACTCACAAAATACCAGGAACAGCAGCAGCACCTCCTGTTAGTAACAGCATGGTGAACAAGACTCCAGGAGACACAGTAAGCCTAACCAAGCAGTTTCGGTCCCAATTCATTCACATTCATTTTTTCATCAAATGTCTCAACTAAAATAACCCAGGTATTTTATATATCTGCTTTTCCTGGGAATCCAATAGAAGCAGACTCACAAATCACTTAAGGCCATGAGGCTCTCTCAGAATTCACATAAACATGCCATCAATAAGAGACAGATTTCTCATTGAACTATCTATTTTTAATAGTATATGAATGGTGGCATTCATACCATGCTTCCTGCCCACACAAGAAAATAAAGACATTTATATAAGAACTAGGACTTGCCCTTTTTTAAATTTTCTTTTTATCATGGAGAAGATAAGATCTCTGCAAATGCTTTCTCCTAGCAAAGTCAAACAGAAGGAACTTAACAGATTCACAATGGGCAGAACTCATATGACCTAGTGCATATGTTAACAGAGTTCTAAAGAAACCTGAGTATGATAGAGCTGATTAATAAAAAAATCAGACTTTCTATCAAAAAGCTCACATTTTTCCAAGTAGCTGGACAGCAACAAATATACTGCTGTTTTGCGAATTTAAAAGAAGTATCCAAAGAATTACAGTAAAAACCAACTAATCAGCTTAATGTTTATTTGTGCCAAGCTGATTAAAAACATCACATAAAGTTACATGAAAGACTGTGGTGTGATCCCTCCAAGTTATTTTCAAAGAAACGAGGAGTTCAATCTCTCAAATTTGCTTTAGTGTAGACAAGATTATGGTTGAAAAGCAGCTACTGGATCTATAGCAGCAGAATCTGGGCTCCCACAAAAGCACCTTTGTTACCCACACACCGTTCCCAAGAAAGGGCTGGCCATGAGTGCATGCAGCACTCCTCAGGCAGTCAGTATGCCTCTTCAAAGGGGAGATGATCAAAGAATATCCTGAGCTGGAAGGCATCCACAAGGATCATCAAGTCCAATTCACGCCTCTGTAGTCTTAGAACAACCCTAAAAATCACACATGTCCAATGATATCGTCTATACATTTTTTGAAAACTGCAAGGCTTGGTGCCTCAAGAGGGAGATGCAGTGGTCCTGAGTGGATCTGTCCGGACTCAGACAGACGTGATAGGCATCAAATCTGAGGAAAGCATATGTCCCCAATAACCAGAGAGGAAAGAGAAGCTCTCTTGTGTTCATTAACCTCATTTCTCTCCAAAAGCAGCCATCTATAGCAGTCGCAAAGCTCCCAGTCAGCAATCTGCATGAAAATGGAGCAGAAGCATCACTGGCAGAGACCACCACTTCTGCTGCATTTCAGCCATCTTGCTTTCATTCAGCGCCACACTTCAATAGCTTACTGAGACAGAAAAAACCCTCCAATATTACCCAAGAGCTAGAGGAAGGAGCCAGGGCTAAACACAACTAGCTTTCTGGATCATCTCGCATCCCTGTACACTGATTCCATTTTACAGGCACATCTCAGGTCTGTTTCATTCCTGTCTCTATGCTCTGATTTTGAGACACAATAGGCAACTCTTCCTTTCGTAGCCACAGTGTTACATTCCTGTTTCCCTTCTTATGCTAATCCCTTGAAGACTCACAATTGCTTACTTACTCGTGGAGCCTCTGCAGGGGCAAAGGAAGCAGATCCTCTAGCTCCCTCCCTTGAAACTGAGGTCGACCCTCCTGGAGTTTCTTAAATCGCCGGAATGACTTATTTTTCCTCACTTGCTCCTGTGTGCAGCAGAAAAGGGATATAGCTTTGAGACTAGAGAAAGAACTATGTGCCCTAATCTGTACCAGAGCTTGGAACACTGCAAATTCAGAGTTTAGGACTCCAGTCCCACAGGCATCAAGTTCTTTTGTGGCTATGGGCAAGCCATTCTCTTTCTCCTGACCATCCATTCCGGTGGGTAATGGAAGTGATATCTCCCCTCCATACACAGAATTAAAAAAAAAAAAAAAACAAAAAACCAAAACCAACAAAACAAACAAAAAAACCCACCAAAAACAAACAAACAAAAAAAACCCCAAAAAACAAACAAACAAACAAACAAAAAATAAAACACCACGCACAAAAAAAAAGGTTGACCTAATTAGGAAAACAAGGAGTGCACTTGTTGCTTTTTGCCATGCCTTTCAAGAAACAGCAATGCTGATCCGCATGCCTGTCACCTTAAGATAAGTATCCAAAATGGCTTTTTCTCTTGGAAAACCAAAAGCATGAGTACATGCATACAAAGATAAGAGGAGGGAAACATTCCAGTACATTCTGCATCTGGGACAAAACTGGGAAATGAGTAGTATAAATTCTACATACAGAGGTCAGGACTTAAGAATAAAAATATAATCTGCAGAAAATTCTTGAAAACGGGCTGTATCTGAAGACGTAAGTGGGAGGGAAAAAATTGTCTTCAACATAGGAAAAAAAATGTAAAGGAAAAGGAAATCCCACTGCTAGGATACAGTTGATGGTAGTGGGAAAACTAGGAGATCTGACAATTCCTAGAAAGAGATTGCTGTATCATAGCAAAAGCCTGGAAACTCTCTGGCCTTGCCAGTTAGGAAGGAGTGGGTGTAAATACAGAGCTCTGTTTGAGAAAGCAGTGCTCACCATATGCACATACGTACACAAAAACCTGAAAAAAGCATCAGAAATTTGAAGCTCTAAATAAATAGAGAAGTTGTCACCATTTTATTGTGGAAAAAAGACTGAATTTCACCAGCCCAGAAAAAGTAACACTGATCTTTTCAGAAACAGAAGACAAATGGAAGGATGTGGCAGTTTCATAGAAGGGAAAAAGAGAAACCATGCGAAGACTAAAGTGGATATTTACCTTCAAGGTTTTATCTGCCTGCTCCAAATTCTCAGCATAGTGGCCATAAAGATCCAGACTCTGACAAAAATTTTCCAGTCCTGGTCCCAAATTCCCTTTCTCCAGGTGAAGTGACAGAACACTGTGCATAAGGAGCAAAGATAGCTTGTGAGGGATGTATTACTGATACCATTTTCACAGCTCCTACCAATTCATTCCTTCACTGCTCTGCCTTTACCATTCTCCACCTCACATCCAGTTTCTATACCAAATTTGTGCTTGGAGGTTAGAGAGTAAGCCACAGAACACGTTGTGAGGCAGATTTACTGATCTTAAACCACTGTCCAGTAACTGGGTACCCAGATATGTGATACAGGTCAGTGGTTTCCTGGGGGCACCTCCAAATGCCACCAAGGCTGGCAGTGCAAGCAGTGAATGCCTGTTTTACGAGGCGTTCGCCTTATTTCCCCAAATCTTATTTTCTCATCAACATAAGAGTCCTCCCAATATAGCTTCAGGAATTTCATCCTGTGTCCACTTACTGGCTGGCTGAATATAAGGACTCCAGGGGTCCAAATATAGTTTCCAACACAGCAGGTTTCAGCGTTCCTTTGGCCTTTAAAATTGTCACAAAGTACTAAATAAAAAAAATAATAAAAAAAAAAAATCAAACAGGCAGCTTTCACAAATCATCATCGAATCACTGAATGGCTTGGACTGGGAAGGATCTTAAAGACCATCTAATTCCAGCCTGGTCAGAGACACCTTCAAAGCCCCATCCAACTCAGCTGGTGACTTCCAGGGATGGAGAACCCATAGCTTCTCTGGGCCATCTGTGCAGTGCCTCACTACCCTCACAGTAAGTAACTTCTTCTAAGATCTCATCTAAATCTACTGCCTTTCAGTTTAAAACCATTCCTCCTTGTCCTGTTACTATATGCCTGTGTAAAAGGTCACTCTCCCTCTTTTTTATAAGACTTCTTTAAGTACTGAAAGGCTGCAAAGGTTATTGACCCCTGAGGTCACTCAAAGACCACTTGCGGCACACAGCAGAAGCCAGAAATTGCAGCCTGAACATTCCCTGGTTTGGAAAGATATCAAATATTTTGACTGTCTACCTAACGTATCCACCATCAGATGTAAGCCTTACTTGTAGCTTTGACCGTAACTGTAAACACATGGAACAGTACTACAGCACCAAAAAAAAGTCTATTTCAGTATCCTCCAATGCACCTGATTTTCACCATCTTGTCCGTAATTCTTTTCTTGTCTGTGTCCCTACAGTTCATACATCTCGGGCACCTTAGGGTGAGCCCCTTATTCAATCAAAACTTAAAAGATTTATGTCTGTGTACAGACCAAGGGCAAAAAGCCAAACTCATGAGCAATTGAATACTAGAGAGGTAAAAGAAAAACAACATAAAACCCTTTCAGCCACAGCAGGTGTCCCTGGTACTAAGGACGTACCACAGTCTTGCTCTTGACCCTTCCCCATGACATCACGGATAAGTATGTGCTGTCTGAAGACACCCATGTATCGGAAGGGGCAGAAATACTCACTGTGAGCACCAAATCCAGTTGCTCGAGGTATCTGTGTTCTGTTTCCAGCAGTTCCTTGGCTGCCCTGCTGCGCTTTCTCTCCCAGCGAGCCCGCTGCTCTTCCACAGTGTTTGCTCCAACCACAGAGGGCGGGGATGAGGCACTCATGTCAGAGTCAGGGCTGATATGCAGGGAGGTAGAAGATCCTGAAGAGCCAAGCAAGATGGACACACAACAAAACAATAACATCCGCTGCAGGGTAGGATTCTGAGCTAGGAAATAAGAGCAGTCAGTTGTCAGCGACCATTATTAACAGTTTCCTTCTGCATTCCCTCCCGTGGGCACAGGGGCCCTGCATCAAACAGAGGAGCACCATTACAGAGACCAGGCTGTGAAAGCAAGAGTGGTACATGATGATGGATCTGTAAGCAAATCTCAGTGCACAATCCCACCTGCAAACCACTGCTTCCTGTGCTTTGCCCTCCCCATTCTTTGCATGAAATTCTTGTTAAACTCAAGCAAGTTTGTGGGTGGAAGAGGTACTGTGGATAGGAGTGGAAAATAACCATAAGATTTGTTTTGTGGGGGGAATGTAGCAGGACTTCTCCTGTACCACAGGGAAAGAGAAGAGAGCGCCCTTGCTTGTTTTCCCATGGAGGTTACTAAGAAGTAAGTTGTTTGCTTTGTCATTTTCTAACAGTATTTTGTGCTCTTGGGGGTGAGAGAAGCCGGGCAACTGCCCTGAATCACACCAGCTTTGCTCCAGCTCTGCTCTTCTGCTACAGTATCATGATTTTGTTGCACAGGAAAACATTGTTTCTCACACTTGGAGAAGGAGACACACTAGCAGAACTTCAGTTAGATATCGCTCTTTGAGGAGAAGGCAGCGCAAGCAGTTGCACACTTGCCTCAGCATCAAGTCTGCAGTTTCACTGGAAGCTCAGTTACCTCTGAAAAGTTCTGATTCCCACACGTATAAGATATACTAATATAGAAAGATGTGTCATCATAGAGAAGGAGATCTTCCAGAGACATTTCAGACACGTAAATCAATGTCTGGAATAAAAGTTTCACATCAAATGAGTGACAGGACTCATTTAATGAGTTGCCAAAATCCAGAGACCTGAGGGGCATGTGCAGTGCTTTATAGTAACAGCAGCCTCTCCAGAGTTTTACCCTCATATTCATTTTCAGCACAATCACAAGCCTAGCCAGGACCACATCTTGGTCAAACAGAGCAGACCTGCTGTGGATGGAGAGGCAGCACTGCAGGGAACACCACCTTAAGCTTAGCATTAGTCCTTCCCCTGAAGTGTTCAAGGCCAGGCTGCATGGGGCCCCGAACAACTCTGTCTGTGGAAGTTGTCCTCAGGCTGTGCAGGGCTCTGGAAGGAGATGGTCTTTAAGGTCCTTTCCAACCCAAACGACTCCATGATTCTATTCAAGTGCAGGTGCAAAGTACTCACCAGTAATGGACTAAAACACTGCCATTCACAGAACACCTCTAGCCCAGGTAGGCTGCAGTCAAGATCTTCATTTTGCAGACCAATTTCTTTTAACACACAATAATTAAAACAAGATAGTTATACCAGGTTTGATCATCTGCTGCTCACATAAAGTTTAAACACTCTCACTGTTGCACAATAAATTCTGTGTCAGGCCTGCAGGGTGAGAGCTGTCTGCAGCCTGTGGGTACACTAGAAAACACTTCACCTGCAAGTGTCAGAATGGCTCCAGCTTGCTTCTCCCCAGCTCACATTCAAAAACCACTGAATACCCTCTATTACTGTTAACTACCTTAGGCACAAGTAACAGAATCCCCTTCCCCATTTCTAAATTTTTGAGTACCCTCAAAAAATCTGTTCTTATTACAGCACAGCCTCTCTCGGTGTCTCAGGAGTGTAAACACACTGTCACCTGGGTCAGCTCTAAGGGCCACATGGCCCCACATCCCACACTCAGGTAAGAGGAAGGGGAAGGGAAAGGGAGAAACTCTGGAGCCCACAGCCAGTCCTCAACCACCCTGAGGAGTAAAGTAGTAAATATTGCAGGAGTTAATACTGGAAGAGTAAAACATGCACTAAGCCTTCCTTCAATTCGCCTATGCTGCAGGGTATTAAAAGTGTGGTTTGGATCAGTCAAAACCAATTATATTTTTCAGCAGATGTGAAAAGATCAGTTAAAAGTCTTGCAGGATTGAGCAGAATGCTTTTTTTTTACCAAAAACAAAGACATTTACTCATTATCAGGGTTCTGCTTTGGTTCTGGTAGGTTTTTTTGATTGTTTTTTGTTTCTTTTGGATTTTTTGTTGCTGCTGTTGTTTTGGGGGTTTTTTAAATCAAATTAAATACGTTTGAAAGAAATAAATGTTTCTAGTAAAAACAAAAACAAAAAACAAAGCAAACAAACAAAAACACAACAAAAAACACCCAACCAAGAAACCTCCCACGTGAGCACGCTGAAAAACATTTACTAAATGCTGACCAAATTATTTTCTCTGACTGTGACATGGATTCAGGAAATACTTTGTGGAATCAGAGACTCGTATAGCCAAAGGGATCTTCATGAGTCCTGCAGCTGAGCCGTGTGCGCCGAGTGGTGCTACCACCAAGTCAAACTGGGCTGCTCAGAGGTTCATCCTGCCTTTTCAGGGGTGGAGATCGGGAACACGCCACGACACCAACACTAATCCCGATCGCGGTGCCGGTTCTGGTTCTGGTTCTGGTTCTGGTTCTGGTTCTGGTTCTGGTTCTGGTTCTGGTTCTGGTCCGACCCCGACCCCACGCCGCCCCGCCGCCCGTTACCTGCTGGTCCGGCCGCCGCCCNCTCAGAGGTTCATCCTGCCTTTTCAGGGGTGGAGATCGGGAACACGCCACGACACCAACACTAATCCCGATCGCGGTGCCGGTTCTGGTTCTGGTTCTGGTTCTGGTTCTGGTTCTGGTTCTGGTTCTGGTTCTGGTTCTGGTCCGACCCCGACCCCACGCCGCCCCGCCGCCCGTTACCTGCTGGTCCGGCCGCCGCCCCGCGTTCAAACGGCGGCTCCGCCCCGAGGGCGGTCCCGGG
>VXBU01007575.1:123219-153996 GCA_013400315.1 Bombycilla garrulus | reverse complement strand
TGAACCCCTTCCAGCCGCTGCCACTCTACGGGAGAGAGGTGAGCGCCGCGCCCCCCTCCGGACCCCGGCACCCCTCGGCCTCTCACGCCTCTCCGCCGCCGCTTGCCCGCAGGTCTCCGAGCGGTACCGATCCCTCCTGACCGACGCGCTGCCGCCCCACATCTTCGCCGTGGCCAGCCGCGCCTACCATGCCATGCTGAGCCCCGGGAATAGCGGACCCCGCAACCAGTGCATCCTCATCAGGTGAGCGGCGGCCGGGGGTCCCGGGGCTGGGATCTCCCTGCCCAAGGTTCAGGTGAAGCTCTTATCCGTTCTGTTGGTGAGTCAAAATCCATCTGCGCTGGCAACTTCGTCCCTGCCACTTTCGAGACAAATTAGCGGGCACATAGTGAGAACGTGTGGGCGGACAAAACTGGCTTTCGTGAAGCAGCTCGGCCAGCAATCTTTACAATAGCAAAGATGCCAGGTTCTCTTCTGGCGGGGAACCAGCCCCTGGAATCCAGCTCTGGGAAAAGCCAGTGGGCACTCTGCTCTGGCAACACAGCTGCCATGGTAAAGCTGTAGTAAGAATTGGAAGAATGGTAACGGAAGGAACCAATTTTCACAAAGTGGAACTTCCCAAGTGTAACAAAAGAGCAGGAAGAATTAAAGGTCTTTTTGCTCTTAAGACCTTTGAGAATCTGATTAGGGAAGATCTTGAAGCCTTGGGCAGAAGACTTTAAGATTCTCCCTGACCAGATTAAAAGTCAGGGAAAAGTGATTCTTTTAACCAAGGCCCCTACCAGTGTCATAAGCTTTCACTCTGTCTTGTCATTCTTGTTCTGCTGGCAGTCTGCAGCACAGCAGGTAGCATAAATTAGCAGAGGAAGCCTCAAACAACATCAGCTAGCAGAGAAACATTGAACAGAGAGAAGTCCTTGAAACATTAACTGCCTCTTCTCTACAGCTGGGTCTTGTAGAGAGTAGTTTAAATGTTGTCTCAGTTAAAATGCTGCTTGCCAATTTGTTTGATTTATTGCCTCTTTGTATTTGCCTTCTGATCATTCTATCAATACTTTCAGTCTCCACAGTGTGGAAGTCAGTTGCTGAATCACTGCTGAGTGTTTTGGTGGGACTGGGAGCTCACTTTGAGGGGCACTTGAGCCCCACTTATTTCTGTAGTCTTCAGACCACTGGTGCCTGTGCTTTACATGAAGTGCTCTCAGGAAGTGGTGGCTGTGGAGTCAGTAGATGCTGGCAGGGCTCTAGGGGATAGAGAACATTGTGTTTGTCTTGGGGGTGGAAGACAAGAAAGAGTAACCCTTGAGAATTTGCTAGGTGGTCAGTGGTCTGGCTGTTTTCTGCTAGCAGTTCAGAGAAGAGTCTGATATACTCCAGTGCATCTTACAACCTTTTACCTGGTCTGTGTGCTACTGCCACAGGAAGTTCGTGGTTTTCCTCTCTATGGGTGGTGAAACACTGATTAACAAGTTTTCCTACATGAGCACAGTTGGGGTCAACAGGGAAGATGTGGTCACTCCTGTTAGACCACAGTTCCCCACAACAGTGCAGGGACACACCAGGATCTGCTATCCCTTGTGGTCTCTTTGGTGTCTCCAGCTGGGTCTGGGAGGTCTGGATAGCGTTCTTCAGAGGTGACGTTGGATGAAGCAGCTGCTGCCAGATGACAAGTGTTCATTGGTACCAAGTTGTCCTCTCAGCAACAAATTCTGCTGGCTCCTCTTCCCTTCCCAAAGGACATTAATCATAGTCTGCATGTGCTGCTGTACAGCACTTGGGTCACCTGAATATGATTTTGCATTTCTTCAGAGCCTGCTGTGCTTGTAGGACCTTATGAAGGTGTTGTGCTTGTTGGAGGGTCTAAGATCAAGCTTGAGCCACGAAATTGCTGCTGATTTTTTTATCTGTTTGGGGGTTTTTTGGTTTTTTTTGAGTTTTTTTTTTGTGGTGGAGGGAAGTTACTGAAAAATAAAACTAAACCTGACATACTGAGCAGGGGCACTCAACACAGATGCCAGTTCGCAGCTGGCAAAATTGTCTCATTTTGTTTGTATGTATTTGGATGGTGCTGGTCTGACCTGTGCTTGAGATCAGGGACCTGCTGCATTACTTTAGGTTTTTAGCCACCTGTGACACATCCTTGATACTAAGCGCAGAGCTACAGAGCAGTAAAGGCACACTGCATGCTCAAAGGTCAGCTCAAACGAAATGGGGACCTGCCCTCAAGTACACCTCCAGCATTTCCTGCATTTTTTTTTCCCCATGCATATGCTGAAGTTCTCAGCTGGTGTGATGTTGTCAGTTAAGGACACACTGTCACTGATTGTGCATTTCCTCTCCCAGGACAGGGCAAACTGCACTTTCTAAGTGCTGGTTGTTTGACTTGGGGGTGGAGGCACCGTGGATGTGTGACAGCAGAGTGACGTGGATGCGTGACAGCACAGTGACGTGCCCTGCTGGCACTGTGGGAGTGTGGGCAGCTCTGTACCCACCTCCCCAGCAATCTGGCACATGGATGTGTGAAACACCCGAGATCTGAAACTGCCATAGCATCTCATGATCAGTATCCAGGCGTGGTTGTGATGTGGATCAATGGGCAAATCTCTTTGGGGAAAGAGGAAGTTGTTGGCTCCAGCATATGCAAAGGAGTTGAAGTACCAGATGACTTTTGAGGCCAAGCAAATACTCCATCTGGTGCATACCATTGAGAAGTGACAGCATGAGATATATCTGTACTCCCTTGCAGAGGAGAAAAATGCCCTGATGAAGGATCAGAACCTCATGGGATACCCTGTGTAAAGATGTGGCATGTGAGTTTTTACTCAGACCTGATTTTGCTGAAAAAATTGTGAAACTCTCATAAAGCACTCTCAAGTAATGGAGCACTTGAGCCATAAGGGGCAAAACAACTCTACTTCAGGGTTGATTTAATTTATTTTGCTTTTTCTTGGCAGTGGAGAGAGTGGCGCTGGGAAAACAGAGAGTACAAAGTTGTTGCTGCAGCACATAATGAATCTATGCAAAGGCAACTCGCAACTGGAGCAGCAGATCCTTCAGGTAGGTCATTGCAGGATGGTGCTTGAAGGTGCAGAAAAAACACTGCTGCAAGACAACTTGCATTAGGCTTAGAAAGCCTGCCAGTGAATCACCACTGGAAATCAGGGAGGCACACATAACACACATGAGAAAATAGTGGATAAGAACAGTGAGATAGCTGGCCACAAATTAGAAGGGTTAGTAGGTCAATAATTTTGTTTTTTGGAGATGAATCTTAAATTAGAGAAAACTACTGCTGTAATTTTTCATGTTCTCTGTTACAAGAGACTGGTGGCATTTTTCCAAATAATTTCCTGTTTGAGGTAGAACAAGGACTTTCATTAAAAAAATGAGATTTTGATTTAATAGTACAGAGGGATGAAGAATTCACACACCCCTTTAGTTACCTGACCTTGGCTACTTCTACTGCCAGGCACAAAACTGCTAGATGGCTAACTGCCATGCTTGCTCTTTTCATATGTCTTTGCTAGCTCATTTTGAAACATATTTGATTCTTTGGTTTGAAGTATTTCCACTTGAATTTCTCCCCAGGGAGTTGTGAGGCTTTTTTAAACAAATTATGCTTACATAAAAAATCATACACGCAAGACAAACCTTCTGTGTGATAGATTGAGAAGAGTGAGTTCTTGGGCTGTTTCCCTTTAAGGTCTATCTTCTCAGATTTCCTGCAGAAACATAGAGGTCTTTCTCTGTGTGGTAGGTTAACTTCAACCGGTGCTCACCAAGCCACTCTATCAGTCCCCGTCCTTAACTGGACAGAAAAACATAACATAATACATTTTTCTGTTGGGGTAGAAAAACATACAAGAACTCATGAGTTGAGATAAGGACTGTGAGATCACTCAGCAATTACCATCACAGGCAAAACAGGCTCAGCTTAGGGAAAATTATTTTAATTTCTTGCCAGTTAATATCTGAGTAGGATAGTGAGAAATTAAAACAAATCTTGAAACACCTTCCCCAGTTCCTCCCTTCTCCCTAGGCTCAACTTGACTCCCAGTTTTTCTACCTTCTTCCCTCCAGCAGTGCAGGCAGATAGGGAAAGGGTGTTGAGGTCAGTTCATCACAGATTATCTGTGCTACTGTCTTCTTGCTCAGGTTCTTCTCCTCCTCCAGCATGGGGTTCCTCCCACAGGAGACAGTCCTTCAGGAGCAGGCTGCTCCATTATCAGTGCTGTCCATTGGGTACGTCTGTACATCTGTACTTTAGGAAAAGACTGCTCCATCCTGGGTCCCCTCTACAGGCTCCAGTCCTTCAGGAACAAGGTGCTCCAGCGTGGGCCCCCACAGTGTCACAAGTCCTACCAGCAGACCTGCTCCAGCATGGGCTCCTCTCCACAGGCCACAGCTCCTGCCAGGAGGGCTTCCCATGTGTCACAGCCTACTTCAGGCAGCCACCTGCTCTGGTGTGGGGTCCTCCAGGGCTGCAGGTGGATCTCTGTTCCCCCCTGAACCTGCAGGGGCACAGCTGCCTCACCATGGGCTGCACCTCAGGCTGCAGGGGAATCTCTGCTCTGGCAGCTGGAGCAGCTCCTGCCCCTCCTCCTTCACCGACTCTGTGTCTGCAGAGCTGTTCCTCTCACACATTCTCATTCCTCTCTCTCTTCTGTGGGTGTGCAGCAGTTTTCATCCCAGAGCCACTGCCACTGTCACTGGCGGGCTCAGCCTTGGCCAGTGGCAGTTCTGTCTTGGAGCCAGCTGGCATTGGCTCTGTTGGACATGGGGAAAGTGCCTGGGATCTCCTCACAAAAAACAGCTTTAGCTCCTCCTGCAACCCATATATTGACACATAAAGCCAATGTCCCATGCCATGCTTTGGGCTCTGGAATAGTGTATTAATTCAGTGCGGTATCATCCATGGTGGATCCAAGGTGAACGCCTGTGCTGGGTTGTGGGAATGTGTCATTGATATACCTGCTGTCTCTGCTTAGAGCTGGCTTGGGCCACCCTGCCAAGCTGTTTCTGACCTGAGTAGGCTCCACAGGCAGGAGAGCCGTGTTTGCTCAGCTGAGTGCTTAGAGCCATCCTGCAGTTCTTTCACTGGAAATAACTCACTTCAGCCCAGATGAGCTGCCCTTGGAAAGCCTAGTGAAGGTGGTGAAGAAATAATATGCATTTTATTTGCTTCCTGTAGATATGTCTTGAGATTACAGTCATACCTTAAAGCTGTGTTCAACAGGCTGCCCAGCACCTACTCTGAGGCATTGTTCTTCCAACTGACAGGCATTCTTTACTCAAATACAGAAAAACTGTCATTTTTCCACCTTTACATCCAGCTTAGCAAGCTGTCCAAGTTTTCAGTCAATGTCTTTGTAATGCACTGTCCTTATGTCTGCAAATTTCAGTGGCTAAGCTATCATATTTATCTTAACTGAGTGCTGTGGTGATTTTGTTTATTGCTGCTGTGCAACACTCAGATTATCTAGTGTCAGCAGATACTGTGTGGAAATAGGTCATACCTACCTTTATCTTCTAACAAATGACTCAGCGATCTTACTGAGATCACATCAATTCAGTTGTACTGATCATCATCAATCTCATGCCACTTAGTCTTTGGAATATTTGCCTCTTTGAATTTCTTTATCCAGGCAGAGGTAAAACAGGTGCTCATCCATTCATGGAGTGGTTCCTTTTCCAGTTGAACTCTGAGCAGCAAATGCTAAAGATTAATTTTTCAAAGTAAATTAGATTGGATCACTTAATCTGGAGAATGGTTGTTCTGCTTCCTTACTTGTTTTAGGTGAATCCATTGCTTGAAGCTTTTGGCAATGCCCAGACTGTGATGAATGACAACAGCAGCCGCTTTGGAAAATACATACAGCTGCGTTTCCAGAAAAATACAGGTAAAGTCAAAGGCAATTACTAGCCTGGAGAGTAGCTAGGAACTGGAGAGAGTGGACGGGGTATCCAAAACTTGTAGAGGGTAAAATTTTGGCTCGTGGCACATGAGAAGGTTGTGCAATTAAGTAAAATCCCACAGCAGCCAGTGTTGGATAGGACCTGGATAGGATTAGGCCTCAGTTTGGACAGAGCGGGAGTACAGCAAGGATATGGGGGTGACAGTGCAGGGTAAGTGTCAGTAATACTCTGTGATGCCAGAAACCTTTGTTTCTGCTAAAAGAGGTGAACAGAAACCTCTAAGGCCACAGGAAGCATGGAGAAGCCCATTTCCAGTGTGCTGGGCAGCCTAGAGGGTCTTGCACACAAGAAAGTTAATGTAGACAATTCTGTGCTCCTGGCACCAAAGAAGAGATGTGGGATAGCCCAGGCAGCTTCATGTCCCCCCAGAGTGATGTTCCCCACCCTGTCACCTTTCTGTGTGCAGTGCAAGGTGCAAAGCTGAGTGAGTACCTGTTAGAGAAGTCAAGGGTGGTGAAACAAGATACTGGGGAGAGGAATTTCCACATCTTCTACTACATGTTTGCTGGACTGTCTTCAGAGCTGAAGGAGATGTATGGGTTATTGGATCCTTCATTCTACAGGTGCGTCAAAGGCAGACCCTAGCTTAGTCTTTGTGATGGATGGTAAAGGGGAAAATAGCCTAATGGAGTTTTTTAATCTGCCCTGGGGTATTATCTGTGGGTGAGTGGAAGCTGGAGTGGGGTCTGAATGGAGCTACATGAAGAGATATTATGGATCATCATGGAAGCTGGGAGGTGTGGGGTCTCTGCTGCACTACCTTGGAAAAGTTTATTTCCCCTTTGTGTCTCCACTTCTAGTGATCTGCTTTGTTCCTGTGGGGTAGGGCTGAGTTACAGTGTCAATTGTGTGACAGTTTTCATGGGATACACACTTTCCAGGTACATAAGTGGACAATTTGGTACACAGGAAATAGCTGAACGCTGGAAGCACAAATACCAAGAGGTTTGCAATGCCCTTGACATGGTGGGCTTCGAAGAACAGGTTAGTCCTGGGGCTGTTTGATTTCCATCTGTGCTTCCTGCAGGCACAGGGTTTCTTTCTAGCTGCTCTTTTGAAACTGAGTTCCATTTCTCTTTCTCTAGATTTTCTGTGTTACTTTCAGACCACCTGAGTCTGCCAGACTTTGTAGAGAGCTTTTTTCCCCAGGTTGCCTGTGCCTCTTCTCTTAACCTCTCCAGCTTCTGGGTCATCTGTGTTGTACATGCTGGGAGGTTTTTCAGTCACCTTTCTTTTGTGTTTTAGGAGCAAGTGGACATGCAGGCTATCTTAGCTGGTGTGCTGTCTCTGGGCAATGTGACTTTTGAGACTGAGGAGAGGAAAGGGTCTGTGAAAGTCAGTGAAGGCTCCCGGGGATGGCTGAAGGCTGCAGCGGTGAGTCACAAGAAGTGTTGACAGAAACCTTATGGGTATGATGCTCTTCCCCACTGGCTGTATGACTGCAGGAGCTGTTCCTGCCAGAGGATGTTTGCCTCAGAATGTGAAGGTTTCTAAAGAACAAGGGGTTTTTTTTGAAATGTTCATTTTGACCCCATGACAGCATTTGTGTTCACTTGCTGTTCATGCCCAAAGAGACGTGTCTCGGCTTCTATTTCTTGTGTGTCTAGAACTAGTGTCTTACATAGCCAGCATATACCTTGCTGGCTTCATAAAACACAAGCTTTTTAAAATTAAATGTTTTATGTTAGTGAGCATGATGATGCCTTGGAGAAATTCAGATGTGCAATATCTGCACATTAGTTCTGTGTTTTCATTGGATTTTTTTCAAGGATACCACCCTAAGTGCTGTCATTTTTTGTTGGTTATCTTGAATTGAGTTCTCTACTATTTTGCATGAAATTATCGCAGATTAAAAGTATGTATTTCCCAGGACCATTCAATTTTTGTTATATGGGATGGAGAAGTTATGTTGCTTTGTTAACAACACAGGACAGAAAAAAGTAGCATACTTCTCCCTATTCTATTTTTCTTCATTTTGACCCATTTGAAATCCCAGCACCCTTGCTCTTTGGTTTTGCCCCCATTTCTTTGCCTTTTTCCCTCCTACACCATACCTGAAACAACCATCTACATCTGTTCAGCAGTCAACTTCTTTTTATCTTATTTCTGGAAGCCTGCTCCTCATTTCTTGCCCACAGGAGGGGAATTCCTGTTAAATCTGTGAGGGGTTCAGTGTGTCTGAGTTCTCTTTGTTTCCTGCCTCTGGTGTGGGTTGCTGTGACTCTGAAGCTCAGATGCTTCAGCACCTGCACAGTCACCTCCATGTGGTGCTGTTCAATAAGCCATTAAACAGCTCAGCGGGGCCTGGCGTGGCTCCCAAAGAAGGTGAAAGGTGGCAGCACTGGGAGAGCGAAACAAAAAGTGCTTGAGAGTGAGTGTGTGAGGCTGGTCACTGCGGGGGCGGAGCAGATCAGAGCCCGCATCTGATTCTGGTGCCAGCAGTAGCACTTGCCTTACAGTGGGGCTCAAAGGCCTGAGCCTGAATCATGACCCTGCTACACACAGACAGACACAATCCCCACAAGCAGAGTAAAGGTTTACAACTGGCTGTCCTTGTCAATCTCCTGTTTTCCAGGGTCAGTTTGGAGTCCAGGAAGAGGAGCTGTTAAAATGCCTGATTTGTACAACATCAGTGACCCGAGGCGAGCAGATCCAACGTTTTCACACCCAGCAGCAGGCAGAAGGTAGGAAACTCAATGAATTGCAGATGTGCTGGCTAGAAGGACTGGGTTGTGATGGAAGGGTATCCCCACACATGTGCAGCTTGCTGGGAACAAAGATGTCCTTCTGTGCCCCTTCATTCCTCTCACACAGAGACAAGTATGTCAGTGTTTGTCTCTTTAGTCTCTCACTGACATGTAGGGCCATGAATGCTGCTTTTGTTTGGTCTCCAGGAGACTGCAGAGATTAAATGAGAAACCAAGGAATTATCTTTGCTTTCTGTCTCAGTCCAGCCCAGAAAGAAACTCTGGGTTTTTGTGCAAATGAGGGGAAGGCTCCTGTTGCAGCGTGCTGGTAGTGTGCAGAGCTCTAGGTAATAGATGGAGAAACAAACACAAGAACAATGAGATGTCACAGTGTCAGGAATGGAGTGAAAAGAGTAACATAGTGAGTGCAAGGTGTTATTTTCCCATTCAGTAAAATAAGAAAATAATCTAAAATAATCTAAAATAATACGAATAACCTAAAAAGGTTCATTTAAATTACAGTATTTTAAAAGCTAATTAAAAAGAGAGAATATTGTTTCAAACAAATGAAAGAAGAAAATGAAAATGAAATGGGGTTAGCTAATTCTGTTTTACAATTTTCTCTAGACAATAAAATATACATCTCTAGTTATAAGTCGTGTTAATTTGGGCTTCTTCTTAGAAAGTCATCAAGCTTTCCATCAATTGTGTCTTTTTCTTGTGTACAGCATTTAAACACAGCAACTGTGGGCTAGGAGGAAGAGAACCATCCAATTTTCCAAGTAAAATTTGGAGCTTCTCCCTCGATTTAGCTGTGAGGGGATCCATACTTAGTGTATGTTCAGAGGGGAAATTAAGTCTCTGGATATTCTAAAGAGTGGCATGACTCAAAAATGCCCTAGCATGACAAATCTTCTAGAAAGATTGTGAAGATTTTGGAATTAAAGACCCGTTCTTACAGTTCCCCCTTTCAGAGGGCAGGGACAATCAGGCAGATATGCAATGTTTATCTGACCTTTAAAATAATTTTGTATAGACATTGTTGCTAGAGGTGGATGTATTGAGCCAGCTTGTGTGTCGTGTCCCCTGCTCTCCTTCAGTGAGAGAAGCCCTTGAGTGAGCTGCTGTTGTTCCCTCTGTGCAGATGCTCGGGACTCCATTGCAAAGATGGCCTATGGCCGAGTGTTTGGCTGGATTGTTTCCAAGATCAATCAGCTCCTGGCTGAGAATGTGGATCCTGAGGTGGAACTGACAGAGATAGGTGAGTTCTGCCTGCCTTGCTCCTCTTCTGTTCTCACACATACAGCCTTCAGCTACAATGAAGGACAGCATAAGGTTTCACAGAGCTTGCATGCTGGGATGCATTATTGAAACTGTGATCCTGCAAGAGGTAAGAGTCAGCAGCACAAAGTCTGTATGGCTTTGTTCGACTCTGAGCAGTCACTTCGTCTGAAGCTGTGAAGCTGTAGTTCTGGGGCACTGTGGCCTAGCAGAAAAGCCAAGCTGGAGTGGGTTTTCTCTTAACTAACTCTCCAAGCAGTGGAAGAGCTGCCACTGGTGTCTCTTTTGGCTGCATTTTCCCTGTGCCACAGGAGTTGTAAGATATTTAGTTGTGTGTTGGTGTACACCATAATCTGTAGGGATGGTCTTTAGGCTCCATAATGTGCTCTTCTTTCCTTTTTTTAGGCATCTTAGATATTTTTGGGTTTGAAAACTTTGCAGAGAACAGTTTTGAACAGCTTTGCATAAACTTGGCCAATGAGAAGCTGCAGCATTTCTTCAACCATGTAAGTCTGCTGAGAGTGACCTCATCTTGTGCTGCAGAGAAAGCAGAACACTGCTCTACCTGACACATGCAGGAGAGCTTGGGGAAAACATATCTATTGCCTGGAAGGACAGAAATAGTGAATAGTGAAGCAGAAAGCAACCTTCCCTGCTGGTGCAGGGGGGCCACTGGTGCAGGAAAGGAAGAGGTAGAAGGATCAAGCAGTAACCAAAGTTGTGATTGCAGGAACATTTACACTCTGACAAATGTTCCTGCTTTATGCACCAGCACCAGTGAGTGCCAGGGTTACAGAGAGACATGGAGAACAGCAGCTACATCTTGGGCCTCTCATGCTGTGCCTGAGAGTGCCACACATCTGTCCTCTTGTTCAGGGCAGGAAGGAAGACATTCAGGGTTTGTCTAGCCAAGTCTGCTGGGTGCTTCAAGCTCTTTTTTTCTTTATTTCAGCACATTTTCCAGCTGGAGCAGGCTGCCTGTAAGGAAGAAGGGCTGCCTTGGGAGACCATCACGTTCAAAAATAATGAACCTATTCTGGTGAGTGAGAGGACTGACAGAATATAATTGCTCTGTCCAGCCAAGAGAAAATCTTGCTCTTTCTACCATGGGGAGGAGATGAACCTGGGAAGAACCTCTGCAAAGGATGGTGAGAGGGGATGTCCTGCACTGCTTAACATATGTGTCATGCATCTTCTTTCCTGCAGAATCTGTTCCTGGCCAAGCCGCTTGGGCTGATGTCTCTTCTGGATGAGCAGAGTGCATTCCCTCAGGTATGCATGAGAGAGGAGACAGAGAAAATATTCTGAGGGCTAATATATTAATGAATATCTAAGCTACAAAGAAAGCTCTTGGGTTGGAGCTCAGGATGAACTGAGATGTCTCCATGTGTGACTTACGATCCACATTGGGGGCAGACTAGTGGCATTGGAATCCCTGAGAAGAATCAGACAGAAGGTACAGCAGAAAACTACTGCACAGCCAAGGTTACTTCCAACATTTTGTTTTGATTTCATGTGTCCTCATCAGGCCTCTGTTGCAGCCTTTGAAATCTGCTCTTTTGCAGGCAACCGATAAGACATTTGTGGATAAACTAAAGAGCAGCTTTAAGGAGAATCCACACTTCCAGCCAGCCCAAGGCCATACTTTGGACTTCAGCATCATTCACTATGCTGGGAAAGTATGTACTGTTTGCAGGAAGAATGCTGTTGTAGTGTGTGTTGGAGGGGGTGGAAGTGTTGCCTGACAAATAAGGCTTTGATGTTAAGGAGTGTGTGGTCTGAGGATGACATTAACAGAAGTGATGTGTTCCAATGGACTGCCTCCTAGAATTCCCTGGGATTTATGTATAAGGTACAGGAAGAGAAGACCCCTGAGGAAAGTGGGGCTACCACTGAGAAGTGTAGGGCTCAGAATCTGCCATTCTTCTTATCACCATTCTATTAGAACTCTAATCCTAAAATAGTACTTTATAAATAAAAGTAATGCATCCATTGTGCAGCAACAAAGGACAGGCTAAAGGCTTTTTCTTTACCTATTGGGTTCCAGAGCATAGCAGTGACTATTTTTTTAGCAATCGCCTGGGAACACTGTTTAAACAGCAGGGTAATTAATGTTTTGAAAGTGGAGGCAGTTATTTACACATTCACTGGTATCTAAGCAGCTTGAGATTTAGCACTATTGCATGTAACTTTACTGCCACCAGTATTGAAATCTTTCGTCTACACTAAGTTGAATTGATTTGAGATAATTTTTGGAACAGGAGCAGATATGACAATTCAAGTCATTGTAACATGCATCTTAGTAATCTAAGGATTGTTGACTAAGTTATTATTTGTGACATTCATTATTACAAAAATTGACATTTAACGTGTAAAAGATGGCTGTCTCTGTGTTATGCTGCACTCCTGTGGTTCTGATGTCTCTGGCATGTGCAGGGTTTTGTTCTTCAGGGCTGGCGTCTGAATGGCGTGCATGTGTGTTTAAATTCATGTGTGAGCCAGAATACAATCAGTTTAACACATGATCAGCTCCCAGCAGGCTGTGGCAGTGGATTTTACAGTCAGCCTGTGAGCACTCAGTGACCTGCTCCCCTTTCCCCAGGTACAATACAGAGCCAAGGGCTTTCTGGAGAAGAACAGAGACACCTTGCCAGGCAACGTCCGTGGGCTGTTCATCAACAGCGTCACCCCCTTGCTCAGCGTGCTGTTCAAAGGCAAGTCCCTCTGCACATCCCATCGTGGGCCAAGGCCCACCTTGGCAAGAGTTAAGTGTGGGCATGAGGCTGTGTTTCACAGAGTGTTTCACAGTTGGCAGTGCCAGGGGGACTCTGGAGCCGGGCTGCTGGCACGTAGAGAGCTGTCAGAGCTGCTTATTCCCTGCCATGGAAAGCAATGCGGGTTGTATCCCCTTCCAGAGAATTCTCAGATTCCTCTCATTCCTCTCAGATGCCTTCAAATCTTCTCCAAGGCCAGCACAGGACTGTCTCCACCGGTCTTTTCTATACACTCTGTTCTTATCTAGATATGAAGCTAGTCAAGGTCATAGATTCTAAAAACAGAGCTTCACAACTTGTTAAAAACAGTCTCGGATCATGCATTGTTTTGTTCCTACCACTACATTCTCTTTTTCCAGTTATCAATAAGCCTTCAGATTCTCCAAAGTTTCCAGTTAAATTAAAAATTTAGATGAAGGTCAGGTGAATGCTTCCTTGGAAATTGGCTGGCTGAACACAGTGTTTTTGGTACAGAAATTCTGTAATTTTTTTTGGTCCCATTCAATCTATACTACTTTCTGAGATTCACAAGAAGCTGATGGATTCCATTTCTATTCTCCACAGTGTTTTTCAGCTACTACCAGGACTATCTTTGTTCATTACCATTTCTGCACTTTTACTGAATCTACTTAGCCTAGTCCCACCTCTTAGACATAATCTGTTCTCAAGTTTGTTTTCCAGTGTGGGCAATGGCTTTAGGTGGTGAACAAAGGGTTTGGTCCAGATGACCTCCAGAGGACATTGCCAACCTCATTCTGTGATTTTTATGATTCACATGAAGCCATTGCATCAAGGGTGCACAAGATCCTTACTAGATCTTTTAGTAAATGAAACTTCCCTGATTTTCTTCCCTGATTTCCTCTCACTGAATTAGTTATAACCTATCTGACTTTAAATAACCTCCTGAGTGCTCCCCATTTGTGCCATTTTTTCTGCACTGTTAGATGCCCATTGATGACAATTGTGTTGGAAGTTATTTAGGTTTATTTAATAATCTGATTGTCAGGTCTTCTCAGTGGCAGAAATTAGTATTGCCTGCCTTGTGTGCTTCATACATTTTCATTATCTTCTTCCATTTTTTAGCTCTTTCCTTGTAGCTCTGCATGGCGAAACCTAACACCTTGTGATTCAGTATTTGTAAGGACATTTGTGCATGAAGTGAGGTTTGAATGTTTAGCCCTAGTGGACTACAAGCAAAAGTACAGAATCAACAAATTGTCTCTGTTCTTCCAGCCACTATCTCCAGGACAGGGACCCTGATGCCTCATGTGAAAGCCAAGGTATTGCACTTCAAGTCCACATCACAACTGATAAATGTTGCCTGATAATTATTACTTGAGAAACTGGCTGAAAAAGGGCAGGCAGAAATTGGTTTAAAATAAAAGTTGACAGCAATCAGCTTGTAACAGTCTCTCCTTTGTTTTTTTACCATGTTGTTCTTGCTTCTGCCATTTACAACATTTAGCTTGTCCTCTCTCCCGTTTAATCCATTCCCCCTCGTTTTTGCCATCTGACTTCCAGCAGTGCTGTTTGGCTGTCAATCAAGCACTTCTTCCAGGGCTGATCCTTTGTTTTGGTCTGGTTTCAGGTCATACCAGGAGCAGATGACAAGTTCAACAGCACACGGAAACAGTCTGCTGGAGCTCAGTTTCGGGTACGGCATTGCTGCCCCGAGGTGCCCTGTGAGATGAAAGCAGTGATAATTTTATTCCTGCAAATATCAATGTACTGCTTCCAGAGTGCTGAGCATGGTTAAAGCAGACATTATGTAGACTGGGGTTTTCCCGATTGCCAAGCAGGGCTGGTCATGGTGGGACGGGCCCAGTTCTTGCCAGAACCCAGGAAGTTGCTGCGGGGTGAGAAAACAGTTATTGCTGCAGGATATCACACATCTGGCAGTGCTTTGGCTTGATGGACTGTTGATCTTCCTCTGCCCTTGCCAGCATTCCCTGATGGTGCTCATGGAGAAGATGTATTCTGCCAACCCTCACTTTGTGCGCTGCATAAAGCCCAACAGCCAGAAGAAACCAGGTGTGCTGGACAACAAGGTGGTGCTGCTGCAGGTGAGCAAAAACAGTGTCCTTTACAGGGAATTCTGCCACCTCTCACTCTCAATGGGAGGGCAGATTCCACCAAAAGGCTGTGTAAGGTGACTCACTTGAGTCTCCCCTTGCAAGAAAAAGAATGGCCACACTTTATATATGTGTAAAAATTCCGACTTGGTTGCTTTTATGACACACACTGCTAGGTCCAGATTTTGCAGTCTTAGATCTCTCTGATTTCCTTTTCATGAACTGAATGAGATCTGCTTGTGAGGCACTCGGATTAATCTTTGAATCTCCCCTTGGATGGGACCAGTAGAGACAGTACTCCATAAAAACTGCTCCCCAGAGGAGACTGCTCTCACCCATCAGCCAGGGCAACTCTGAATAGAAACCAAGATGGAATTGCTTTGATAGGATCTGAAATGTACTGATGTGATTGTATTTGGATATTCTGTCAGGTCTGAGGTCTAGATACTCTAAAGAATACTGAAAATGACTGGAAGAGTTCAGAAAGCTCAGCAGCCTCTTTAATGCATGTAAAAAAGGATAGGATTAAGAGGAAGTTCATTCATGCCTCAAAGTACTTCTGTGTCCAGATTTGGAAATATGAAGCTATCCTCTAAGGGACAGAGGCAAAGCAGTACCCATGGCTGGAAGGTGAAGTTATTTCAGTCATTGTTTTTTATAGTTTCCAACTTTCTAACTCGGAGTGGCTGAACATCAGAATTAAGGATGAGGTAAATTCAAGGAAATATTTTCAGAAAAAAACCTTTCCATTTTGAACTGGAGAAGTTTAGGGCTGAATGAAGTAATTTCTGCCTGCAAAGGAACAAACCAATGTCCTAATGACCTGTTTATCTTTGTTTCTCTGAATGTCTTTGGGGTGCTGCTTCAGCTCCGGTACAATGGGCTGCTGGAGACAATCCGTATCCGAAGAGATGGTTTCTCCTGGAGACCCTCCTTCGAGGAATTTGCTGAAAGGTCTCTTAAAACCTCTGAATATTCCTTGTTATGTATTATTTGGGAAATGACCCTGATAACCAGGGCAAGGAGTGAAAGAGTCTCTTCAAAGTTCATGTGGTCGGAGGTCATGGGGTTATTTGCTGTGGGAGGCTGAGTGGGAAAGATAGTGATTTGTTGTTGTTTGCTGTCAGGGTGATAGGGATCAGCTTAGCCCATCAAGGATGTGGCTTTTATGTGTTTGCATTGGTTTGTTTTCCACAGATATGGAATTCTTCTACTTAAACCTGGTGTTCCCATCACAAAAGAAAGGTAGGAATGCTAACTTTGTTGTCTGCAGTCTGGTTTGCCCTTCAGAGGTTTTTACTCTGAGTAGCACAGGAAACTGAGTGCAGGGGACAGACAAAAAGAGGATGGGATTTTGTGGTGATGGGTAGCACAGATTCCAGGCAAGGACATTTAATATTTAAAGAGCTTTTAGTACCGTGATGAATTAAATATTTCTTGAATGTAGCAATTCAATTAGTGTAAAGCCTTGTTGTGCTAGGAAATGAAAACTGACCCATGTATTTCATTTAGGGAGTGACAGTAGTGGTCAAGGGTGTCCACTGAACTCAGCATGGCAGGCGCTCAAGTACTGCTGTCAGGGGCCTCTCCTGGCTTTTTCCTGATGGCCACATGGAAGAGGAAGATAAAGACGATGCTGAACAAGCAGCCAGCACTGGATTCTCCCAGGCTAGAGAAGACGCTTCTAAACCAAGAATTTTCTCTCTGTGCAGGCAAAATATACCATCAGCACTTTTACAACCTAACTGTTTCACACATAAACAGCCTTCCAGCTCTGCAGAGGGACAGATTTTACCCTGCCAGTGTTTTCCTTCCTACATCTAGGGCAGCAATTCCCCACCTCCTCTTCTCCACTTTCCCAGCCTCTCCTTCCTGCCAATGACAACTGTGATTGATAGTGAGAATGAAACATGTAAAGAAGCCAGCTGAGGGTTTTTTTTCTTTTTGGTCATTTAAGAAAAGGATTTGAATGATCTCCTGGAACAATTCTCTCCTGGCAGTAGCTCCTCCTGTCTTCACAGTGCTTCCTTGAACTTCCTGACACTTCTGAATAGTAAGAATTTCAAACCCAAAAAGAGAATCTCATAGATGAGGGAGAGATTATTGTAAACAGGCAGTGTTGTGTTTTTTAGAGACACAAAAATCATGGGATGCATTTCAGAAAAAGAAATACTGTGGATATGGATTGTAGCACTGTGGAAGTTGGCTGAGATAGAAGGAAAAGCACTTCTGCTTTCCTGTGTGAGATATTAGTAAAAAGTGCCACTATGATTTCACAGACCGGGTTAGCAGGAGAGAGAGGAGGCTGTCTGTGTGTTGCAGCTAGAGCTGCTTTCAGTTCCAAGTGTAAGGAAATCTTTTCGAGTGACCCAAATTTTATCACTGGAGTCTGCAAAATGAAACTGGAATTGGAAAACAGACTTTCTCCCAGAAATCTTGCTGTGCTGACCTTGCAACTTGTGTCCTCCAAAGGGCTTGGAAACAAAATGAGGAAAAACACTTCTGAGAATAAAATAGACTCTACAGAATTCCCTCCCAGGGAGTTGAAATAAATCTGCCTCTGGGAACCGCTTTGTGGATGTTCTTCCCAAATGTGATCCTAGCTGTACCTCAAGGTGCATTACAGACTTGACAACCAGTTTACTGACTATTGGGAATTGCTGCGGCACTTTATGCCCTTCTATGCAACCAAAAACATTGGTGTTTGCTTCGGGTGGAAAATGAATTTCTTTTCCTTTTTTCGTCTCTTTCAGGTGCTTGGAGATACTGCAAAGTACAGGGCTGAAGGGCTGGATTTGTGGGTAGGTGTGGATCACTGCTATTGGGAATGGGAAGCCTAAGATTTTACACATGTAAGCTGTCACCTGGTTCTCTTCAGGGAGAATTCTGTGATTGTATGAATAGGCTCTTCAAAAGATAATGGATAAAAGTTTAGACAGCTTTTCTCACTGCATCCTTCTCTTCCCACTTCACAGAAAGTCTCGACTCTTCTTTAAATACTGGCATCAGGAACAGCTGGCAAAGTATGTGAAGCGACTGGAAAGAGCAGCAGTTATCATACAGAAAGGTGAGCCCTGGAACAGGAGCTGATCTCACACCAGGGGAAGGAAAATCTTCTCTGCAGTTTCTGCTCCACCATGGCAGAGGACAGAAGGGTAGGGCAGGTGCCATCTCTGCGTCAAGGCCCTGTGAAGTCAGAGTGCTTATTGCAAATTGCCCGCATTCCCAGTGCTCATCCTGAATCAGGGAGAGTCCTCAGCAGCTTTGGAAAGGGAAAATGTGTGCAGGAGGGCAGGGCTGAGCAGGGTACACCTGTGATTCAGCTGTGTCCTGAGGTCTGGCTCACTGTCCTCTGGAGTAAGGATTGGTTGTGAGTTGTGTCGAACTGGGGAGAGGGAAATGAGTGAAGCAGATCTCATTGCTGCTTTCAGAGACAGGCAAAAGGGAGTGAAATTTTGGTCTGGTTTGTTTTTTTCTTTCTGCATAGCATCTGCTTCAGCAGCCTGTCTCTTCAGAGTCTCTGTGGGCAGATTGGTACTTCCCTTTGCACAGGCTACACAAGGACTGTGCAGCCAGGAGGAGGAGGAGGCTGCTCTCACTCTGCTTAGCTCCCCTCTGTTGCACTTCTCTTCTGGATGGGTTGTTGCACTGCTGGAGCATCTGAGCAACTTGCAACTGTGCACCATACAGTGTGACAAATATCACACGGTCACAAGCTGTGCACTGTTGTCATCCATGGGGAAGATGTGTGGGTAGTGGGAAATGAGAGGGTGTAGCTTTCACTTCACATGTTTTAATAACTAGCAGAGTAGGTGGGATCACAAAATGTCTGTAATGCTCCTGGTGAGCCCTGCAATGGCTGCTTATTAGAAAGGCTTTCCTGTGGGCTGATCAGGTGTCATCATCTCTCTCATGGTGTCTAGAAGGACAGAGAGATGGATGGTTAACAGGCCCTTCTGTGAGGCTTTCTTTTTTAGGTATTCAGTGCCTAGGCATTAGATATGAGATCTTAGATCTGTAATTTGATTTCTATAAATCTGTGATCTGGCAGCTTGTAGAGTAGAAGACAGTTCTCGCAAGGTTTTGGCTGCCTGCTCACAGTAGATTTGCTGTTGCTCTTTATTAACATGATACAGGTATTAAGGGCTTTGCACTGGATGAAGGATTATCACCCAGTGCTCTTCCCCAAGAGAATTGCAAAAACAGCAACAGCATTTTTTTCTAACTACGGCATTTTTTCTAAACAGTTTTTAGGGGATTCAGATGCAGGAAGAGATTCCTTAAACTGTTGTCTGAGTCGAGACCTAAAGCACAGCAGCTACGGGAGGAGGCAGAGAGAAAAAGAATCCAGCAGCGAGCACTGGCAGCAGAGACCTGGGGTGAGTTGTGCACACTCACACTGACCCTGTGCATGGCCCTGGGTGTGGTGATCACTTTGGAGTGCTGTAGGCTCCAGGTCATGATGACCTGCCCTCCATCAGGGTGATGGGCAGGGAGATGGTGATGTTTCCGCTCTTTGGAAGGTGGCTTTGTCTGTGGGGAGCAGAAGCAGCATGGTAAACGTCATTTGCCTCACTGAGCTGTAAGGAGGGCCAGGTTGTGGTTTTACCACATAATCCATGCACAGAGCCTATCCCAGTCCTAGGCCTGTGGAGGATGAATCTCATGGATCTTGGATGCTAGATTTCACCTACTTATTTCTTCTTGTTGCAGAGAGAAACTTCCTTCCAGTTCCCAAGCCACGGAAGAAGCACCCTCAGTCTAATCCTCATCCTTCTGGTCAGTCACAACAGCCACCAGTGCCAAGGCCACGCAGCAAACTAACAGAGGTAGCAATACTGGCTCTGCTGGGGGCCTCTTGGGTGCTGGAACCCAGATGTGCTGGTTCCCTGCTCCATCCACCTTCTGCATGCACACATTCTCCTGCATGCAGTCCCAAGAGAAAATTGTCATTCGTGTTATAAGTGTGAGTCCTGTACTACTGTGGTTAGATAAAAAGCATGACCAGGACCTTTGAGGAACTTCTAGTAGTTGGTGACTGATCTTCTCTTAAGGGACTCAGGAAGTGATCACTTCAAATGTCCCCTGCCTTTGACTTTGCTTTTGTGCTGACTTCCCCTCTCCCCTTGCTTTCAGTCCACTCCTTTTGATAACTTCTTGAATCCTTCTGTGCCTCATCCTGTTCTGGGAAGCAAGGAACAGACTGAGGAAGAAACAAAAATGAAGAAACTCGGGAGAGGAACTATCCTCTGGTTCAAAGAGACACAGGCCCAGAAGGTCATGCAGGTTGATGGGGCCTTTCCAAGCTGGCTGTATGGGACAATCAGTCGGAGGTGAGTACTCTGGACACAGGGACCACAGGGAGAAGCCAATGTGTCCGTTGGACTGTGTAGGCTAGATTGGTAAGGCTTCACCTAAGGAATGGGAATGACCTGCATAACTTTCCCCTTTTAATAATCTGTGACCGTCAAACCCTCAGGGGAAATCTTGGGAGTCTCTGTCATGGACTCTAAATGCTGAAACTTTATGTAGGTCCATGGAAAGACAACAGAAACTCATAGTACGTAAGTCCACTGTGTACGTAAGTCCCTAAATACAGATCCTGTGTAGAGATGGGAGGCTTCTAAAGTAATCAGAGAGGAAATGCAGACATGCACTTTCCCTGTTCCGGACCATTTGCAGAGACATGAAGATGAACTTTTGGGTTGATTCATTATGACTGTTTTTCATATTTTGGTATAGGTCAGAAGACCCCAATTTACAGCAGGAGGATAAAGATTTCACTTTACTTTTATTTTAAGAAGTATTAAGAGGGACTTTAGTGAGTACTCGGTGGCAAACTCCTCCAAAGTCCCCTGATACAGGAAAAAGAAGGGTTTTTGTTGATACCTCTGTCTGTCAAAGGAGGGTGCAGCATAGGTGGCATTTGCTTCTACTTAGTATGGGAGAGACATCCACTAAGCCCTTCTTTCTTATGGAGTTGTTTACAATGTTTTGTTTAAATGCTTGAATTTTTTCTGCTTGAAGGTTTCTACTTCAGGCCTTTTCAGATCTGCCTCACACTTCACGCTCCTGGCTGAGTCAAGCAGTGGCATAATCGAGAAGTGCTGATTATGCCAGTGATCAGACAGGAGCAGGATGGCAGTATAGTCTCACCTGTGTGCAAATTGATCTGTGGTGCTCCACATGTGTTACCTGCCAAAATCCCGTAATTGGTGGGATTTCTGTGTCAGTGTTGTTGCCATCTGAACACCCTTATCATCTTGCTCCAGTTTCTAACTTTTTTCTGTTCAAACTGCAATTCTCCTTCAGTCTTATTAGATCTATGTTCTTGGATTTTTTCAGGTTGTCAGTGTGAACATTTACTCAGAGACATTACACAGCACATTAGCTTGATAAAGGACACTACAGTAGCTCACAGCTACCTGGTAGCTGCATTTCTTTTTATTTTTTTTAAGGTAGTTATTGAGGCCCTAACCTGCAATAATGCTTTTATCCACGGGTGAAAGAATGTAGGGGAGGAATTAGTGTCTGGAAGACAAAACAGTCTAAATTCAGGAATGGACTAGCCATGAGCACTGTAAAATGAAGGATATGGCAGATCCTTCCCAAAGACACTAGTGCTTAAGCAGAGTTTTCACACAGCAGTGTAAGCTCAGCTTCAGGAAATGGAGCAGCCAGAGCAATCCCAAATTGCACTGGGTGATTTGCAGTCACCTTTAGCCTGGAGCAAGGCACATGACAAGCACAAAGCAGAGCTTTGTCTGTTGGGCAGAGACGGGGAAGACCTCCTTCCAGCAGGATGTTTAGAAAGCCAGAGTGGTGTAATCCAAGTTGGTTTTTTTCCAAGGTGCTGGGCTTAGCCAGCACCCCACAGCATCCTGACTTCTTCCTGGACCATAGAAAGTGCACACGTGCACAGATTCCTCATCTCAGTGATGCTTTGCGACATGCTTGGTGCTGGAAGGCAGCTGTTGCACAGTCAGACTGCTGGAGCAGATTTGGAGCAACCCTTCTTAGAGAGGCTTTGGCTGAGAGTATTTTGCTTCTTCAGCCTGTTAGTGCCTCCTGCACTATGGAGCCTGAGTCAGGAGAGCCGTAGCCAGGAACACATGGTGCAGATGCTGGGGTAGCATGTGAGATAGGATGTGAACCCTTGCTGTGTGGCAAGGCAAATGCTGGCTCTCTGCTGAAAGAACTCTTTCATGATTCCAGGGAAGCTGAAAACTTGCTGACTGACAAGCCTTTGGGTTCCTTCCTTGTTCGGATCAGCCAGAGCCGACCAGGCTACATCTTGACATACCGGTAGGTAAAGGGCAGAGGAGGCTCAGGGGCGACATTATTGCTCTCTACAACTCCTGGCAGAAGTTTGTAGCTAGGTAAGGGTCAGCTGACTTTCTTCCAGGCAACTGCCGACAGGACAAGAAGATACAGCCTCAAGCTGTGACAGGATAGGTTCAGGCTGAACGTCAGGAGGAATTTCTTCACAGAAAGGGATGTCAAGCACAGGAACAGGCTGCCCAGGGCACTGGTGGGAGTCACCATCCCTGGAGGTATTTAAAAGATATCTAGATGTGGCACTTAGGGACATGGTTTAATGGTGGACTTGGCAGTGCTGTGTTAAGGGTTGAACTTGAGAATCTTAAAGGCTTTTCCATCCTAAGTAGTTCTGTGAAACTGAGCACTCCATGGAATTCTGTGATCCTGGAATTCTACAGTAATAGAATTCTTGAATTCTGTGATTCTATAAAACTGCTTAACTGGAGGAGCTTACCTGCTCCACAGAGGAGTCCAGTGAGGATCATGTCCTGTAGTGGGTGCCTCAGAGAGTTTGTAGTAGTAGATGGGATACTGCAGAATCTGTCTCTTACTGAAACAGTAGATCTGTCTGTAGGTGGGCTGCTGTGGCTCCAAGGTCCTGCTTAGGCTGTACTCTGTGGCCAAGAGGACAAACCAGGTTGGAAGGAGATTGCAGCACCTATGAGCACATGTCAGTGAAAAGCACATCTGCCTCTGTGTGGTACTTCTTACTGAGGGTCCTGATCACAGCTGGCCTCTGGAAACCACGGGTGCAGGAGGCAGGAACCAGGTCCTGACACGCTGAGGCTCCCTGTCATGACAATTTGTGTCCATCTCTCCCCAGGGGCAAAGACCGCTGCAGGCACTACATGATCCAGGTGCAACCCAACACACGATACGTGATCCTGGGGGAGGACCGGGCTCACGCCTCGCTCACCGAGCTGGTGGAGCACCACCAGACCGTGGGCATCCAGCCCTTTATGGAGATACTGACCATTCCCTGTGGGCAGGTGAATGTCACGGGTCTCCCATGGGAAAAGAGGGTGGGGCATGAGCTGTGCCTTGAAGGAGTGCTTGAAGACGCTGCAGCAGCATCTCTTGTATTCCTGTTGAGGGGTGTCCCATTCTGTCTGCTTCTCCATGCACTGGGAAATGCTGCTAACTGGAGAGTCTGGGATGGGGGAGAGGCACTGGGGGGTGGATGTCACCCCAGTGCCCCCTGAATGTCAGCAGTCGACACGGCTGGGTATTTCTCTTTGTTGTGCTCTTCAGTGTGTGTGAAGGGTCTGCAAACCACTGCTGAATCCCCTCCTCTTTTCTCCAGAAAAGTAGTGAGAACTTGGTTTATGAAAATCTGGAGGGTCTCACAGAGAGTTCACCACCAGACGAGGCAGAGACCCCTCCAAGGAAGCCATCCTGCCCCTTCCTGCCTTCCAGCAGCAAATTTGTTCTGCAGTGGTTCAAGAAGACCAAGAATTTCCAAGCCCAGCAGACCTCAGACAAGAGCAGAACAAGCCAACAAGCCGCCCCTCGTCTCCGCTCTTCCATACGCCTGGCAATGCAGGAAATCCAGCAGGTGAGCTGGGGCATATCCTCTGCCAAACCACAGCCCCTCTGGGACCTGGGGAGTTTCCCTGCCCAGTGGCAGGAGAGAGGAGGGTTCCACAGCTAGCGCTTGGTTTCTTAGCTCCTTGGGTCATAGGTTTTATTTCGTGGTGTTGGGATCAAGATTCTATACCCTGAAATATTCTTTGCCAGCCTGTGCTCCCCTGCCAATGCTGTTTCTCTGCTTCTCCCCACAGTTCAATTCCACTACCATGAAAACGTCTGAACAGAAGAGCTCACTGCACTGAGGGTGTACAGCCTGAATGACATGGTAAGAGGAGGCAGTGCACAGGAGGGAAAACAGCAATTGCAGTTTCCTGGGAAGTGGAGGAGCAGAGGAGTTCTTCCCATTGTGTTCCACCTGTAGCATTTCTTGGCCACAAGCTACACAGAAATAGAGCAGGAAAAGCAGAGAAGCAGCCAACTTCCATCTCAGGACTACACAGACACCAGGAAAACCAGGGAAAATCAGGCTAAGTTTGGGTACTCAGCAGCTGTGGTGCACGGAGTGCTTGCAGTACAATGGCCAGGCTGCTGGAGGGAGCTCACAGTTTGTTGGAGGCCTGGGGGTGGAATGACGAGGACTATCAGAATGCATGCCGCAGTAGTCAGCTGCAGTGGCTTGGTGGGGTGGAGCGGCAGTGGTGTTGGGGAGACCGGCGGGGTGGCAGTGGCAACGACCTGAAGGCGAGGCTCGAAACAGAGGGAAAAGGCGGCAACTTTGTTGCTCTAAGGAGGACTTTTAACAAAGTCTCAGCAGTGGAAACACAGCTAGCGACTGAGATTGATATAGTGGTTGGGTGACTGGAGTCCGGAGTGGACAAGAATAGGCCTTTTGACAGACTCTGCGTTGTCTGAAGTATCTGCTGGATGTGCAGCTCCCCTGTCCCATTCAGCTGCTGAAGGCAGGTGGGAGCTGTAGTGGTGCTGTTGTACACCTCTGGAAGAATCTAGGTATGTGTCAGCTGAGTGTGGAAAGGGATCAGAAGACCATGCTTTTGGCTGCTGACCCACTGCAGGGCTTCCAGCCACACACCAGGATTGCCAGGTTTCCTGTGTGGTTCTGCTCCCATGGTGGAACTCATGCTGGAGCAAAGCTTTTTAGCTGGGGCCTGTTTTGTCTTTCTCATCATAGCTGAGAAAGACAGGATCTCTTCAATAGCTGAGAAAATCCTCTCCCTGAAGTGTTTGGTTTAATTGCTTAATTCCTCTATGTCCTGTTCATCGATGCACACAGAGGATGCCCCCTGTGTCAGAGGTTAGGCAGAAGAAAGAAAAAACATGGGAATCTGCATAGATAACTGCAAGCTTGTTGAACTGGGATAGCTAAATGGAACCCTTTTATGTCCTCCAAGGAGTTGTGTTCCTTGACTGTCTTGCACGTCCAAGTGGCTCAGAACCTGTCCTCTTCCACTGTTGTTGGGCCTTGCCTAACAGTGAACACATCCAGACATAAAACAGCTTTGGTGCTTTCTTTTCCTTTTTTTTTTTTTTTCTGCACACGGCTGGGCCTGTGCTTTTAGACAGGGGTGATGCAGAAGTTCACTTTCCTCAGCACTGAGCTGTACTATGACTGCAGTATCTGGACCAGTCTGATCCTGGCAAAGGGGAGAGACGGGAACCGTCACACTGTGCAAAGACCCACAGTGCTTGACAGTCTGTGCCTCAGTACGTCAGTGATCCTGGAGATGCCTCACCTAGCACTGTGAATAGTCACAAACTGTGACTGTTCGGTCACAAATATCTGATTATCTACCTCTTTCCTTTAAAATATTCTCTGTTTTGGTCCTGTGTATCTGCTTCTCTAGGAGCCAAGGGAAGTTGGGCTTGGGCAGTAAAAAGTAAAACTGAAGTGTCTTTGTCTTTTTTGTTGAATGCAGGAACACTTGAAGCTAAGACAAGGTCAAGAAGATGTTTCTTGTCAAGGGGATTCACTACGCTTGCATCAGTGTGCTGGCACACTGCTCCAAAGTCCTTAACCAGAGCTCAAGTCAGGGGATCATCGGTGAAACCCTCTCACTCATCCTGGCTGAAATCTCTACAAGTCCAGCCTGGACAACATTCTGCTTTATGCTGGGAGTGGGTTTACACTGAGAGGGCTTGGACCCTACTACTTGTACTGTTTTTCCTACCTTTTAAAATAAATCTCTTTTTTTGCCTGTAAGAAGAAGCTCACTGTTTCATTTTTTGCTGTTACCTGCAGCCGGTTAAGCCACAAATGGTGAAGGAAAGAGAGCAGCTAGCGCCTCTGAGGGTAGACATGGGATCATGTGAAGTGTCTTAGTGGAGAAGCTGGAGGTGCATGGGGCACTAACCCTGGCATAAAACTGCTACCTGTAACAGCCACTCCTCCTGTACTTACTTGCACCTGAAGTACTTCTGGAGTGCTCTTTACTCCACTTGTAACATCTCTCCTCCCAGCCAGCCTTGTTTCCCGGTGGCTCTGTTTCCCCAGCTCTGCTCTGTAGGACAGCCGAGCTGCCCACTCCACCTGCCCCCTCCCACAGGCATGGCTGTGTCCAGGCTGGTGCTGTTATCAGTGTGATATAGGGTGTGAGCTGCAGTGTCTCAGCACTGTCTTTGATCATGGGGCTGTTTCTCCTCCCTCCTTCTGCTCTGGTGCTGAGCAGTGCTGGATCACAATGCAGCACTGCTGGCCACAAGACAGGGAAGCAGTGGCTGTTCCTGGCTCTCCCCAACACTGTCTGGAAGCATTAACACACCTTTTCTCTTCCTCCTGCTGGGTTTTGGCAGCTGCTTTGAAGCTGTTCAGGAGAGAACCAGTTTAGGCAGTCAAAGGTTGCTGTTGGCAGATTCTTCCCGGCTGAGCCCAGGAGCTTTTTGCTGGGCAGCTTTGGCCTCTTTTCCAGTGTTCTCCTCAGTTTTCTCCACCACTGGGCCACTGGGAAGCCTGCCTTCTGGGCAGCACATAGAGCCACTTGTGGTCAAAGCTTTTCCAGGAACTTGTGCACAGACCTGAGACATGCATGAGAAATGCATGTCAGTAATGAAGGCCCTTAATAATTCTTTCCTAGTTCCTGTGCCAAGAACATGGTGCAAGCTCAGGGCTAAGATCCAGCTGCAGAACAGCTCCTGTAGCTTGGCAGGGATCATGTTGAACCAAGGAGGGTGGTGAAGAGCTCTTCCCCAGCAGTGCCTCCAGTGCTTCCTGGGTGCTGCTGCAGGCACAGCTCATGAGTGACAGTGAGAGGAATGACATGAGGGGGGGTCAGCACGATTCCCAGGTAGGTCTGCATGGCACATCTGGCGAGCTTCCCCAAACTAGAGCACATCAATCACAGGTTTCTGTTGCCTCTGTTGCAACGGGTGCAAGTTGAATCACAGCCAGGAGCCTGGCACAGACCCAGGCAGCACACCTGTGTTGGCAGGTCAAGTTCCTCTCACATCTGTTACTTTTCCTTTTCCTGTGACAAGGCAGGAGGGAACCAAGGGAAGAAAGGGTGAGAAGCTGCTAGTCAGAGGAGGTTATGCAACACGGCACAATTTCTGCAAGGCTCTGGTTTGCAGAGTCATTAGCAAACAGTCAGTGCCCTGCCTACACACAAAGTCTAGGCAAGCTTCTGGAAAACAGTGTGGCTGGTGTTGGGCTATCATGGGCACAAATATGTGCCAGCAGTTGGGAAAAATGGAAGAGCTGGGAATACAATAGGCTGCTGAAGAATAAAATGCAGATTTGATATCTCTACTGCGGTCTTCAGCTGCATTCCCCCAGATCATGGCCAAAGTCAGCACTGTGTGAAAGCTAAGAATTTATTTCATCTTCTCACTGAAGATGACCTGGCGTATGAAGACAAGGTGTGACAGTCAGGATTGTTCAAACTGGAAAAGAAGAGGATCTGGGGAGACTTAATAGCATCTTCCAATGCCTAAAGAAACTGAAGAAAGACAAGACAAGAGAGCTGGAGAAAAATATTTTGCAAAAGGCTGTAGTGGTAGGACAAGGGGCAATGTCCTCAAACTGACAGAGGGTGGGTTTAGATCAGATTTCAGGAAGAAATTATTTGCTGTGAGGGTGGTTGAGACACTGAAACAGGTTTCCCAGAGAGGATGTAGATGCCCTATCTCTGAAAGTGTTCAAGGCCAGACTAGACTGGCAACCTGGTCTAGTGGAACCTGTCCCAATCTATGGCAGGGAGCTGGAACAAGTTGGTCTTTAAGGTCCCTTCCAACCCAAGTCTTTCTATGATTCTGTAACCCAATTATCTATTGAAGAGGAACAGCCCTACCTCATTTCCTGCAGCTGCATCTTACCTTGTGACATTTGGAAAGACATGCCTCAGAAAAAAAGAAAAATAAATGATGTAAGTCGGGGAAGGAAGACCTCTCAAGATACATCATGCTATAGTTCATCTGGTGTAGGATGAAATTTATAGGATTTATACATTTTCTCTCTCACAGAGAGAGCAAATACCAGCCTTTACTGGGCTCAGTGAGCAGGGGCAGCACCCAGAAGAGGGTAAAGCAGCCTGTGGATCCCCTGAGCACTGCATTTCATTCCCCATGGGACATAAGCTGAGCTCTGAGAGGAAGGATAGGAACAGAAACACAGGCATGGGAAGCTGGGAAGAGCCAGCACACAGGAAGGTGGAAAGAGCAGCAAGAAGGATTTACAATCCACATGAGCGAGAATTGGAAGTGTTCCTCTAGGCCTGAAAGCTTGGGAGGAATTTAATTTCATAACCTGGGCCTTAACAGTCATCCCCCTACACTCCAGTTCTTCGTAACTGGTGCTTCATACCATCCTTTAGAGAGCTTCCCTGACCTGCTTCCTTGTTTTTGTAGAAGGATTTTGTGCCCCTTTGTTACCTCCCTCTATCCTTTGCCTTTGAATGATCTTGGCGGCAGACATCTTAGCCAATCACCTCTGGACTAAGATTTGCTCCGGGTTAGTCTTGTCCTGTTCAATCTAAAACTCTTTCTTGCCTTTGGCACTTGAGGTATCTGGCCAGAAACTCTCCATCAGGCTGGTTGAAACAGAATTTTTCACTCTCCTTCCGTTCTCAACCTTTCCTGTTCTCCTTTTTCACAATTCCATTTTTGATCCTCCTCTCCTCAGTCTGGCCATCATCTCTGATGTACATTTGAGTTTTAGGAATGCAAGCCTGTAACCCAAGCACCGGTACAGCACTTTCACTCTTCTCACAAAACTGGCAGCCTTCATGTTGTTTGCTTTCTTCCTGGGCAACTTCGCAGAGTATGTTGACATGTTTCCTTCCCCAAATGCATCTTAAAGACTGATTTGGCCCTCAGGCCAGACAAGGGCTATTCCACACTACCCTTAGCCTTGCTCCGGCCTGTGTCAAGGGACCATGGAGTGTTGTGACAACATCTCTGAGATACAGTCTTTTCCTATCTTCTAGCTAACTTTGTTATCCATACTGAGTCCTCACATGGTGTGAATTTGCTGTGCAACAACATCTAGGACTGGCTACTTGATGAGGGCTTTGCTTACCAGCTTTCCCCTCCTGGTGCACCACAAGAGCACAAAAACCACTGTGAGATTTAGGGGACAAACCAACACCAGATTCTGGCTGTGAAGATGGCCAGTGAGGTGTGGCTGGAGCAGATGGAGGAGCAGTATAATTACAAAACCATACTTTCTCTGCCACATATTCAGCAATGCTCTGCTTAATCTTATTCTGACCAAAGCATCATTTTGTCTAGTGGTCCTTGCTGGGTTTTTCTTCCATAAGAGAACCTGATTGCTTTTGTAATCTACACTGTTTTGCATCCTAGAAATCCCAGTTAATTGATTCATCAGACTTGCAGAGTGACAGAGTAGGTAAGATTGGAAAGGATCACATTTGGTCCAACCTCCCTGGTCAAGCAGTGTCATCCTAGAGCACTTTGCCGAGGATTTAGTCCAGGTGGTTCTTTAATATCTCCAGTGAGGAGGACTCCTAAATGCATAGTGAAAGAGTTCTTAAATTTGCTTTAACCTGCTATGTCATTACTTAATTAATATGCTTTTGTTCTCATACTGTAAAACAAAACAAGTAATAACTTCCAAGTTACTTCAATCACTGCAAATGTTTTTTCAACACATCACTTTGTCTCCCTTGGCTTTCTTTTTTGTCCTATGCATTTGATTTTCCCTTTCCCTTTTTCCACTTCTTCTTAATTCCACTCTACCTTCTCTGAGAAGGAAGGGAGAAAACCTGTAAATGATCCCTAGACCACTTTTCCAGTTGGGGATAACTGGTCTGAACTCCTTTGGGCAGTTAGAGTGTCTCTTTGTAAATTTTACCTACCCATACTTTAATTTGTCTTTTTATCCCCCAGCTTTCATTCTGAGATCTTGCTCATTTTCGCCACACTGCATTCTTCAGCCTCACCACCAAACTCTTCCCCCTCACTGCTCACACACAGACCATTTATGAATACATCGAAAATCACAAGCCTTAGCTTAGATTCTGGTGGGACACACTGGTGTGTTCCATTTTAAACACTGACTATTTTCCATTCATTATCTTCTGCCTTGCTATTAACAATGGGAATAAGCATGTTGTGGAGGAGAGCAGTTAAGGACGTTTGGTGAGGGATCTTTCTGAAAATGTTTTGGGCCTCCAGTAGCATCCATCTGTACAGCCACATCAATTAAACTGGATTCCTCACTCCTTTAAAGAGTCAGACATTACTTTCTTCTGGTAGAGTGGGATTCTTTCTTCCACTTTAATCCTGTTCCCCTAGTGCCCATGGATGCCATTCCATGGCACTCTGTTGGAATTCCTCCAGAGCTCTTGGATAAATGCCATTTTGAAATGCCATTTTGTATAATCTACTGTTTGTGTTGTCAATTTGTTTTTAAACATACTCTGCTAACTGCTTTCACTTGAATCATCTGTCCCTCCAAAAGGAGATTGTAGGATGGAAATCTCCCTTCATTCCTCGTTGGTGTGGAATACTCATTTTGCTTTTCTGCTAGGTCTCTACCTTCTCTGAATGGTTTTTCACACCTCTGTTATACTATTTATGGCAAACTTCCAGGGTGAAAATGTTTGGAATTTTTGTTGTGGTTTTTTTGTTGGCTTTTTTTTGTTTGTTCGGTTTTTTTTTGTTTGT
>VXBU01007575.1:68353-122801 GCA_013400315.1 Bombycilla garrulus | reverse complement strand
AGTTTCCAGGAAACCCATTAGAAAATCCTATCAGCCACACTTTTGCCTCTTTCAACTTCAAACACCACTTCAGAACTCAGTAGCTTCATCCTGAACTCTTTTAGAGCCACTCTGGAGGAGGCTGGAACATGGAGGACACTTCACAAGGGCACGTAGTGACAGGACTAAGGGAAATAACCTTTAGAGGAAAGATCATACATTTAGATTGGGTATTAGGAAGAAATTTTTTTACTGTGGGGGTGGTGAGGCACTGGCACAAGTGGCCCAGAGAGTCTGTGGGTGCCTCATCCCTGGCAGTCTTGAAGGCCAGGCTGGATGCGGCTCTGACCAATCTGGGAGAGTGGAAGGGGTCCCTGCCCACAGCAGGGGGTTGGAAATAAATGATCTTAGGGCCCTTTCCAACCAAAACCATTCTATGATTCTACAAAGCATGCAGAGAAGGTGCAGAATTAATGCTCCATGCAGCACCGTGGACCTGAGTCTAGCAGCAAAGTTAAGTCTTTAGTCCCTCCCATGGTACATTCACACTTGCATGAGGCTTTGGGCATTTTTTGCTCCCAATATGCTCCACATATTGGGAATGCTGCATGTTTCCAGCAGAATCTCTGGAGGAAGCACAGTGCATCTGAGGCTCACAGCTGCTCTGGACAGGGCAGGGCAAGCTAAAAGATTTTCAGCTTGTCTTTTGGTCTGTGCACCGAGTTTTCTCACTGTGCCTGGCATCAGCACTCTGTATCACAGATCCTGGCAGCTGGACAGCCAAGGGAACCCCTCTGTGTACCACAGATTTTATTCCCAAAGCCGTGCTTGGCTTCCAGTCAAGCAAAAACATTTAGCAAATTAGGATGTCGGAAAATTAGTAAGAAACCCCACACTGTCAGGAGACCTGCAAGAGAGTTTCAAAGTGTTTCTCTTGCTGCTTTTGTGCTTTGGAGGTGTCTGCCAGCAACTGAGCCCTGCTGTGGCTGGTCTGGCAGGCATCAGCTCAGCTGCTCAGTCCCTGCCAGAGGCATTGTCTCACCAAGTATTGGCTGGAATGACAGCAACAGCGCAGCTGAGCGCCTGCTGAGCTGAGAGTGCACCAGCCCCACCTCCTGCGTGCCCTGTGCTGGGAGGAGAGCAGGGGGACAGCGGCAGGTACTCTAGAAGCTCTGCATAGCCCAGGGACAATGAGGTGGCTTCCCTGGAGGAACTGAGGACATGACATCAGGCAGATCCCAGCTGGGAATGGGCAGCTATCACTTCATCTTAAGGCTGTAAGAAATAGCTTGTGTGTTTGTGTGCCTTCAAGTTTGCTGCTATCCCGGATGAAGATTGAGGGGGAATGGACTCCAGTCCTGAGAGTTAGGTAATGGAAAATATTTGCAGAAATGCTTCTGTGGAAACCTGCCTAGATCCAGCACTGTCACGGCTGACCCACAGCTCAGTATTCCTAACCAGCCATTTCCTCAGAGCTGGTTTAAGGTGCCCGCTGTGCTCTCTAATGTCAGAGCTGGGGCAGGGAGGTGTTACCGTGGGTGCTGCTCCAGCTCCAAGCCAGCTCTGCACCATACTGCTCACATCAGACAGGAGCTAACTCTGTATCGTCACATCCACATCAAGGTTAATTTACAAGCTGTCCTCAAACAAGGGAGAGTTGGAGTTTCGGAGGGGACTTTGTATTCAAGATAGAGCTGAAAAAATATAACCCTGTGCTGTAGCCAACAACATTCAGCAACATTTGCCTTTAGCTTTCATCTGCAGTTCTCATCTGATTTCATCCAGATTTAGGTGCATCTGTTCTAGTTCTCAGTATCTAAATGCAGGACCTCTATCCCTAGGTTCCACTTCTCCTTAACTAATTTTTCATTCCTCTCTAACCTGTCTTAGAGGAAGAAGAAAGGGAGCTTCTCTGGCATCATCTGATTTCTTTTAGGAAGCATTTCAGGACGAGGGGAAAGGCATGTTTGTGCTGAGGGCTCCAAGAAGAGGTGCCATTTTTCCTCAAGAGCAGCGCAATCAGCCCTGATTAGTGCATGCATTCTCGAGCTCCTGGGCTCTGCTGCAAGCACAGGCCATTCCTTTGGTTCTGGGGCGAAGGAAACCTGGCTGCTTTTCAGTCAGATGGCTAATGGCTGGGGCAGGGGACAGCACTGCTAACACTGCATCAAAGGCTTAATGAATTCCAAAATCATGTGCTCCACGTGACAGCACTAATGCTTCCCTTTAGCGGCTCATTTGGGATTTGGTTAAAAACACATTTGCCTGACAAGTTCCCAGAGCTCGTTACTGCTCTTTTGATCCTGTTATCCCCTCAAGGTCCTGCTGCAGCAGAATGGGAGGCAGTGGCTGGATCTCTGCAGGGCTGGGCACTCCGTGGGCCCCAGAGCTGTCCCTGAGCATTAGCCTTGCCATGGGTACCAGAGCAAGGAGAACAACACCACAAATCGCAGGGAACATGGGGCTCCAGGCTCTGTGGTGGGAGCTCCTCGGTTTTTTTGCTGGGGCTTACCATGTCCAGCTTTTCTCAGACAGATTTTTGTCAGCTGTAGAAGATAGAGTTTGAGAAAGAGGCTGCTTCGCAGTTTAATAATAAATGGCCCAGGATTCCCCGCAGCACGTGCAGATGACTTTGCAGTTGTTCAGGTCTTGTAATAAATACCCGGTGCTCTCTACCCATGCTGGCCAAACTTGGTGTGATGTGAAGCTTTTCTGCTTCCTCTTCTCACATATATGTTAAATACATGTATATAGTTTAAATAATCACATAATTCTCTACTCTTTCAACAGTTTTGGTGATCATCTTTGTTCAATGTTACCTTCCCATTTGTTCACTCCACACTGGCTTGGTATACTCTGTACATGGTCAGCCCAAAACTGCCAAGCTGCTCTTCTTTTGCCTCCTTTATGTAAACTCTATCCCTTCCTGTAGGGGCTTCTGCCAAAGGAGGTGATTGATCTAGCTGGACTTGTGTAGGAGAGGAGAATCTACTGTTTGGAGAGATTTTCTTCAGTAGCTGGGGACTGTCTTTCATCTTTAATTTGTAGCATGAACTTTAATTTGGCAGAGTCCTGTCTATGTCATCCTCATAGGAGGTGAAACGTGGAGCTTTTTTGGATGGAAAAATGTCAGTCCACATCAAATGTAAAGGATCTTTATTGCTCTTGGGTCCTAGTAATGTCCATCAGCAACAGGAGTGGGTATAGCACTGAGAAGCACTTCTGCAGGAAGAGGTAGATAAATTGGGGCAGTAAGTCACAGCCCTGTGATTGCCCCACTTAATGACAATTTGTTATTGCTAAGTGTTTTGCTGACTCTTTTTCCCCCTCCAAGAAAATGGGATCTTATGTGTCAGACAAAGAATATGCCGCAAGACTGTGGGATGAGGAAATTGTCTGTGTCTGATGGAACTAAAACTGTACTCTCCGCATTCCTGTTGTAATTATACCTGTTAGAAAGGAGTCTCTGTGTAACACTAAGGTCTAATTAAACTGCAGCCAGGAAAGAACTTGTCAGTTCATGGTGTATCAAGTTCTCAAGAGACCACAGAACCACCTGGCGAGAAGTCTGTGGTGGCCCAGGGGAAAGGTTTAATGTAGTCCTCACATCGTGCAAGGCCTCCAGCCAGGCAGACTGTGGGGTGTGTTGGCTTTGCTGCTAACACTTGGCTCATCCCATCTCGTTTTCTCTCTTCTCAAACTGTCCACTTGAGACTGTGGTGGTTTATCAGCCTTTGCAAAGTGCCCAGGACTGCCTCCACACCTGGGGACAGTCTCCTTTCCTGGTGGCTCTGGTCTGTCCTGGCATCCCTTCAGCCGCAGTTGGTTCCTCTTTCCTGCACTGCTCAGAGCATGTGCCCTCCTTCTGCTGCCTGCTGATACTGCTGTCACCTGGGAGCACAGAGCCACGAGGGCACGTGCAGACTTTGGTCTGGCTGGTTTGGGCTTTTCCACTTTCCTGGCAGGTCAGGGCAGATGGACACTGGTGCCATGCAGAGCTAGGGGTTTTCTCATGCTGCCCCTGAGCTCTTGCACTCCTGCCTGAGGCAGCAGCAATGGTTACACTACAGGCTATGGATTAGAGCATACACAGTACACTACGTATTATTTTGCAGCATGGTCTGAGCCCAACCCACAGGAGCTCATAGAATCACAGGATAGATTAAATTGAAAAGGACATAATCAAGGTCATCTCTGCCATGGTCAGGAATGCCTTCCACTACACCAGGTTGTCCAAAGCCCCAGCCAGCCTGGCCTTCAGCAGTGCCAGGGTTGGGACAGCCATAGCTTCTCTGGGCAACCTGTGCCAGGGCCTCACCACCCTTTCTATTAGAAACTTCTTCCTCATATCTAATCTAAATTGACCCTTTTTCAGTCATACACAATTGCCCCCTGTCCTATCACAACAGGCCGTGCCGAAAGGTTTGCCCATATCAGATCCAGCAGTCCCTCTAGCAGTGACAAATGATCCCAGGAGAGCCTGATGCCTTCTGTTAGCTTCTGAACCAAGGGTTGCCTGGTCTGGAGCACGTCGGCAGCAAAACTGATGCTAAAAAAAGCCCTGAGAGGTTTTTCAGGCGAAAAACTACTGGGACAATACTGTGCAGAAAGCTTCATGGGGTCAGGTCCCCAGCTGCTAGATGAACACCTTGGGAACACTCCTGCTGCATTTTGCTGCCTGCATCACCTTCCTCAGGCATCACACGTGTTAGGAGAAAATGTGACTGAAGAGGAGATTCAGGAACAACTGGGTCAGAGACCTGCAAACGCCAGCCTGCATGGCAGCACTGGTTTGGTGAGCTGTTGAGGCTGTAGAAAGATTTGTTATGGAGCCCTCTGTTTCTGCAGGAGGCAAAAATTACAGCTGTAGGGTCTCTAACACCACAGTGGCCTATAGGTAGATGTCCCCAAAGTGAGCTGCTCAGCCCCGAGACACCCCAAAGCTCTCATGTTCCAGGAGTGCTTTCTGCAATTCAGGGGCAGTGCTGCTGAATAACACCCCTTTGTCTTGTGCTGCTGCCAGCCAGAAGGCACGGATTAGGGTAGTGAAGGAACCTGGTGCACGTGATGCCAAAGCCCTGCCAAGAAACCCAGAGAACAAAATTATTTTGCCAGTACACCTTCTTCAGGAAGTGGTCCCCTCATGCTCCAGAGCTAAATGCAGAGCTTAAGCCCAGGAAAACCAGGGAAACACAGGGAGAGGCAGAAACAGCTTGGGAAAAACAGCAGTTAACCAAAAGATGCTGTGGTGAATTGAAACATCCTTGCCTCCTTCTTGTGGAGATCTCCTTTGCCCCGGGAGACCCCACAATGTACAGAAAAGTCCAGGTTTCCGGCCCGTGCTGCTGAAGGAGTAGTCTGGAGTCGTTTGTTCATGTTCTCAAGGCAGTTTATTAATTCCTTATCAAAAGTAGATTTCTCTGCCCTGCCAGGGTTGACACAGAACGCGTCCAGAGACACACTGTGCCCGCCCTGGGTGAGCTCTAACCTTTTATACTAAAAACTACGTATTAAATGTTTATAATTAATTACCAATCTGTGCCCCTCACATCACCATGTCAAACCANTCCAGGGTCCCTGACACCTCTGGCAAGGCTGAAAAGCCTCCTGACCAGGTTTTGGGTCGGCCAAAGGCATCATAGGAACCCCCTGGGTTTCAACACCTTCTCAGTGTCCTCCCAGGAGTCATCAGCACCATTCCCCTTACGCAGCTGTGAGTAGGAGTGACACAAGTCTCACACATGTCCCTGCTGCCCCACACCCATGTCCTGCTCCAGCTGCCATCCAAATTCTGGGCTGCCCCTCTGCCTTCTTTGAGGAGGCAGCTCTTCAGCAGTTGTGCAAGGGCCTCCCCAGGACCTGGCAGCAGCACATTTCTATAGGCTTTCCCCAAGCCCTTCACCATTTCATCTCAGGCTGTGCTGTGGATCACGTCCACCCCAACACCCCGCTGGCAGAGCTATCTGTGGGTTTTATCGCCCAACAATGCGTGCAATGTTATTGTGCTAAAAAGAAAACAAAGCTTAATCCATTTTAAATTAAAACAGTGCCCCAGTGTCATGCATCTGATGCAGACATGGTCTGGCAGCACAGTCCTGCTGGCTCCCCAAAGGCTGCACCCGAGAGGCGCTGGGCTGTTCACTCTGTTCCCAGCAGAAATCAGTCACAGCCTTCAGGCTGGGGAGGCTGGCTTTCCCAGGCCCCTCTGGTCTGAATTCCCTGGGCTGGCCTGTCTCCCAAAATGCTGTGTCACTTAGAGGTGGAGCGCTGCCATATGCCAGAAGTTAGCAGCAGATAGAAACCAAGGGAGACAGAACTGGGATCTTCCAATGGAAGAAAGAAGTTGATAGGACAAGAGGAAATGGCTTCAAACTACACCAGGGAGGGTTTAAATTGGATCTTGAGAAAAATTATCTTATTTAAGGGTGATCAAGCACTAGATTAGACTGCTCACGTTAGTGGTGGAATCGCTGTCCCCAGAAGTGCAAAAACCATGTAGATGTTGCCACTTGGGCACACAGTTTAGTGGTGGATCTGTCAGTGTTGGGTTAATGGCTGGACTCAAAAGTCTTAGAGGTCTTCTCCAGCCTAAACTATTTTATGATTCTGTAGTGGTATCAGGCTACAATAGAGGCTTTGCCAGGTCTGACTTAGGGTTTATGAAGGCTCAAATGGACTTCAGAGGGGATGAGTATGGGTATGGTGTTCACAAAGCAGGACACTGGTCCTTTCAGCCCAGGAGACCACTTCTTGGCTGTAATGTTTCTGCTCTAAGAAGTTCGTTTCTGTGATGGTGTCTCACACTTGTATTTGTCACCCGGCAGCATTAGAGTCTGCTCAGGAGGCAAGGCTGGCCCTGGGGGTGCTGCCCAGCCAGGACTCTTTCCCAGCCCTTCTCTATGGTGATTTTATTTCCAGCTCATGTGTGCCTGGACATCGGCCACAGATGTGCACAGCAGACCTGTGGTGCCCACACTGTGTTGCATGGTAGAAAACAAGGCTTTGTGGCTCTGATAAGCAGGCTCACCTGCACCTTTTCTTCATGCCCGAGTCTGGCAAGATGAATAAAGTTTCATCCCATTGTGATGAGGACATGCTGTGCCCCGCTGTGCAGAGCTGTTTGGCTTGTTTGATATATAGGTCTTTTATGTTTGCACTATTGTGCAGCAGTCACGGGTGTGAGCTTTGCTCTGTAGCCATCACGTGGCAGCGAGCCCTGCCAGTGGAAGCTCTGGCTGCATGTCCCTTCTGAGAACCCTGCCTGTCTCTCCTCTGCTGCTTGTCACTGCATGCAGCAGAGCCTGGTCCCGTGTGCAGCTGTGGCAACTGCTGTGGAGACTTAGGACCTACTAGATTTTTATAAGCCAAGTGCCCATGAGTAAAATCCCGTTTGTTTGTGGGCCGCATCTCTCTGCATCTGCCAGCACCTTTCTGTGAAAGATGCAGCCCCTGCCCCATGGCTGCATGCGTGCAGCTGGCACGGAGGCACAGAGAGGTGCTGGCAGGCTGCAGCATCCCCGGGGAATGAGATGTGCTGTGCTGGGTTGTACTGCCTTGGGGGAGTCTCTCCAGGGTATGTTAGAGCCTCATGATTTCCATGTGTCTTTCTGGGTTTCCTCTCCTCTGTCACAACCCTGCAAGTGTCATCTGCGAATCTGACTTCCTTCCCCTCAGCCTGTTTTGCCAGCTCATCTGTGACAAGGATGATTCTTAAGAACAGAGGTGAAAGAGTTCATTGATGTCCCTTGATTCTGGGATATCCTGCTACGTGTCAAAGAGACCTCCAATTTCCTGTCTCTGGGCTTCCACACGAGCAGTGCCAGAGATGCTCAGGGCATGTGAACTCCGCTGCTCAGCTTCTGAGGATGTTTGGCAGCAGAGCAGTTCTCTCCTGATGCTGAACAACCTGCTGGAAAGACTGTCAGGACTTCTGCTGAAACTGGTTCTATGTGGGGGTAATCTCTAGTCTGAAGGTTAATACCAGGACTCTCTGGCAAAATTCCAGCAGTGCTCAAGGTGAGGATTTATTGTGAAGCTTGCATGACAGGGCTCTTTAAAATCATAGCATATGAAAGCCAAGCATGAGGACAGGGAGCTGGGCAGGCTTAGGAAACAGGGATTTTCCCTGGAAATCCTGATGTCAGAAAATAGTATTGAGTATGAAACAGAATGGTATGAATTTCTACCAGGACACTGTGCCAGAAGGAGCTAATGCTTTTCCAGACAAGGATGAATTACAATGAATCACAGAATAGTTACGATTGGAAGGGACCTCAAAGATCATCTTGTTCCAATCTTCCTGCCCTGGGCAATGACACCTTCCAGCTTGGATCTTGGATTAGTATGAGGGAACAGGGAAGGGATTTTTCTTCCATGAGCAGTTTTTGGTGAGGCTGTGGCTCATGTGAAGTGTCCTGTTCTGGTGTCCACATGTCTGAAATAACTTTGATGGAAAATTGGAGAAGTCACAGGAAAAAAAGTATGGACTCTAAGGCTGAGAAAGGGTCCTCCAGAGATTAATTAAAAGGGCTTTGTTTTATTAATTTATCAAGGTGGCTTTTGAGGGGTACTTCAAATGAGACGTGGGAAAATACATAGAGACAGTTCAGAATCCTGGCACACAGGGACAGTTCAGAATCCTGGACTGGCCACACAGCAGAATGAGAAGCAGCAGCACACTCATTAGTCTGGTGTTAGTCAGACTAATGAAAAACAAATACGAAGTGTGTAATTTCAACATCCATTGGAGAAGGGTTCTAAGAAAAATTCTAACTCCCCTGAGGGTTTATGAGCTCCGGCTATGTTTTTCCCAAAAGTGAACACAGGATCATGTGCAAGATGCCAGGCTGGGTGCCAGGGTGATTGGGTAAGGTGATGCCTTGCAGGGTAGCCTGGTGACCCTTTTTGCAGCTCTAAGTCTCTAACCTGCCACTGGGATCTTCCATCCCAGGTTCCTTTTATTTTAACTATATTAGGTCAATAAGACCCTGTAAAATAGCTCCAATTGGTTATTTTTAAACTGCTCTTCCACTAATTCCCCTTTCTCTGTACATTTGGCTCGTAGTCTTGTGGCCCCAGCAGAGGCTTTGCTACTCTAGTCCCCTTTTTGGAGAAGCTCCTGAGGAAGAAAAAGGCATTGTGCAGTACAGCACACAGTCATCCACAATGCCAGTGGTCTGTCTGAGTAGTCCTCATCAGCATCAGGTATGTCCTAAACAGCGAAAACATGTTTGTTTTCTAGGGTATAGAGTTTGCAGTGCTGGGGAAATTTCAACAGAAAGCGTTTCACAATTTTCTGTAAATTACAGGCAAGATCCTCAACTCCGCTAATTTCTTATTCATTGAGACACTGTTTCTCTTTCCCTAATGCCAGTTCTCAACGGGGGAGTAGCTTGGTAGCTTCCTGTCACTGTAACACAGATCGGAGTTTGCTCTGAAGCCGCTTGCACCAGCCAGGGCTTCCTCAGTTTAAAGACCCGGCGAACTAGCCCGAGCTGGTTATCATTAACATTGTTTCTTAGATGTGTGGAAATTATTTGGTACAGGCTGGTTGCAGAAGACAACATTATATACCCTGATAAAAGTTTAATTACAAAAAGTGAAAGGTTAAAAATGTTTACAATCATGATACATAATTTCAAGGGCAGAACTCAGAGCAATAAGTTGCCGGAACTAGTTAATGAAGTCACCAGGACTGAGAGGCACGAGGACCTGGCATGGAACAAGGAGTGGCATGGAATTTTTTAGCTCTCTGGGTACAAAAAACATTTGAAATTTGTGTCCTGAATAACGTTTAAATATTTTAGGAGGTGACTCCAGCCCTCTGTGGTTGTAAATCTGTGATGAATTATACATATATTAATAGATATATTAATAGATATATTAATCCCTATGAATGGTGAGTGGTGTTGAGGACGAACAGAGAATTTGAACAATAATAAAAGTGGTCAATTAACAAAGAATGCGGTGACTTGGAGGTCAAGTTGTGCATGGAAAACCTGAGCACTGTTCCCAGCTGAGAACCTGCAGAGGACACTCCAAAGCTCCATGAAAGGGTCTTTAGCAGTCTTTGATGGAGAGCAGCAGAGAGGAGAGAAACCTGTGAGAAGATTAAAAATCCAGTATTAAGTGTGATTCCTCAACTGGACAAGTATCCACCTCCATGTTGTGGGACAGGGGAACAGAAAAACAGGACAAAATAAAAAGCAGGTGTAAGCACAGGCCACCCCTTTTAGAATAAAGTCTAGAGATTAAGGCATTCAAAGGGCTTGAAAATTGCACCCTGAGACTTCAAAGAAGCAATAGTTGGCCTACAGGTCTGGTGTCCAGGCAGGGGGTGTCACAGCAGAGACTGAAAAAGGTACCCAGCTTTCAGGGGAGAAAAGGGATCTGGATGTCTTTGGAAGAAGAAAAGTTATGAAATAAGCAGGAAGAAGGATAAAAAATGGAATTCAAATTTGCTACAGTGATTTTTCTAGTTTACTAATCTAGAGTCTCTCCGGACAAAAGAAATGTTCTGGGTTCCTTTACCAGGATTTCAACAAGTTTTTAAAGGGATTTCAAATGTGAGTGTTAGTTGGAGTCAAGATGACAAGGAATGCAAAGATACAATTTTTAAAGAGAAAAATAATGGGTCATCTTATAAAAAAAAGAGGCCCTGCACAGTAAAGAAGATGTTACTGAAAGGCACTGAAGTGGATTTTAGGACCCACACTCATAAATATTGCCACTGGGGACCTTCACAAGGGGAAGAACATGCCGATGAAACAAACTGGGAAACACTGCTGTTCAGCTGAAAATCGAGTGGTTCCAGCAGAGGTGTGAAGACTGCCTGTCATGGGGCCTTGTGTTCCTGAGTGCTGATGAGCTGCTAATTAGAATTCCTGTAGTATAAACTAGTGCAGGAAGAAAAAAAAATTTAAAAAAAAGCGTGGGAACCACCTACTTGTTGTGCTTCCTGTGAGTGGTTTTCACATGTAGCAGGATGGGGGGTTTCCATGCAGGTTCAATGTATAATTTAGCATGTCTACATTCAGAAAAGATTACTTAAACGTTGAAGAGCTGCAGAGGGTTTACGAGATCCTGAGTAGAAGGGGTATTTAGTCTCTGACAAGCTAAACTCTTTCAGACCTCGTTCTAAACTTTCAAAACACAGTTTGAGAAGGGATAGAGTTGCTGCCTATAAATACATCAGGAATAAATGCTGGCAAAAGGGCAGCCTTCATATAGAACCAAATAAATTCACTTCAAAGGAAAATTCAAAGAAGATTCATAAACTTTGAGGTTTTATAGTGAGACCAAGAAAACACAGGGCAGGAGGATGACCACTGCTTTCCACATGTGGCTTCATCAGGTTGTGAGGGAGGCCACAAAGCTGCTTTTCAAAAAGAGGGATGAAACTCAATGCCCAGCCAAGGATTCTCTGTCCTAATTTGGACACAGCTATAGGTAAACTTTTGTTCTTCTTGCTGCAATTAAGAAGACTGATGTATTCACTGCTAAAGAGAGATCATGGCACACCTCAGTCTTCTTGGAAGTGCTTGCCAGCTTCAAATCTCCACATTTTTCCTGCTGGAACAACACTGTAGCTGGTGCTTGCCAACAGCTGCTGGGGAGATTACTTTCCTACCTGGAACATACTGACATAAGTAAGGATCCAGAGGCTCCCATGTAGATTTTTTCTGAAGTCACACTTTTCAGTTTAAAGAAGTTTTGATATTTTGAGACTCAGAGCTGGAAGCAAGCTTCTTAAAATAAAATTCCTCTTTCCATTATTCAGGTTGTTTTCAACCAATAGGTAACAATGACCATGTAAACATTATACATTATTATTGTGTATAGAAACACTAAAATGTGAATTTTAAACCCACCGCAACTACAGATGCTAGAATTCATAGTTTTAAAGCAGCTCACATACCTCAGGTTGACCTAAGTCCAGGAGCTGCCAGGCCAGTTTGTTCCCCTGGCTACCAGCTTCCTACAGTTTGGCCACAGAGAAGAGCAGACCAGGATCTAAGCTGGGTCTAGAACCCCACAGCACAGGTGCTGGGGTTCCTCTGAAACTGGGGACCATTTCCCTGGACATCCAAGGGAAAGCAACTAGCTAATCAACACTCTTGCCTCCAAATATCCCTTGTCATCCTTTCCTCGGGCACTGGAAGCTGGCTATTTGCTGGAGACAAGCACTGTGTTGGTGTAGGGCTTGGACACCAGAGCAGTGAAGGTACAGATGTGGAGATGAAAGCAAAGACACCTGTGAGGAGACACTTCCTGCAGCTTTTGCAATTGCAAAGCAGACTAACATCACCTCAAAGGAGAGACTGTTGTTTAGTCAATTCTACCCAAATCTCAATAATGAAATACAAAGTGCAGGGGCGGGTACCTGGGATTCACTTTGGTGAGTGACGTAGATCAGCCTGGTTTTGTTTGGAAATCATCCAGGGAACTTAACTCTAAATTGTGAATAGGCACAACAGCAGCATGGATAAAATAGTGTCCACTGTTTTTTACATTAAAAGTAACAGACAAAAAGCCCTCAACAAGCTCAGGAATTCACCAGTATATCCCGTGGGAAAGGATTACTGGTACAATTTTGAATCAGGCCCAGAGTGCCAAAATTCTTCTAGACATCCAAGCCTTTCCTTAACATGAGTTAATTTTCCTGGGAATGACATCCTTTTCCTGAGAATTAGCCCTTTTACAAGCATTTAGAAGTTGTCCCTCCCTACAGCACTGGAGCTAAAACAAGACCAGCCAGTGTTTCCAGAAGTACACCCACTCTATCTCAGCCTGGTGCATCTTGTGCTGTGCAGGATTCGAGAAGCTCCCTGGTACGCCAGTGCTTTGTGCCTCGGGCTGGATCCGTGCTGAGCTGAGCTCAAGTTTGGTGCTGTGTATTTCCAGATAGCTCACAGCAAAGAAAGGCACAGCGCTGGGCTGTTTGCAGAGGGCCTAATCTCTCTGATCAGATCTTCCCTGGCATAACTCTGACAGGAAATCCCAAGGGACAGCTTTTGGTGAGGATATAGCCCTGGTATGAACCTTGTACAGGACAACAAACCCCTTGTGCTCTTTCCTGGGTGGCCTGCAAGGCTCAGGGAATGCCGCTGTGTTCTACAAACTCCAGTATTCCCATGAGGCACTATCCAGACCAAGTGCCCTGACGATGGAGTCACCTTTCCTTCTAAGTGTCCACAGCTGACAAGTGTCATCTCTACAAAAGAGCTGACAAACTGTGAGAGATCATAGGTGGAAAGAAGACACGTGCAGTTACAGCAGCCGTGATATGATATGCACATTCTCGGAGAGCAATAGAGAGGGAGGACAATGAAACCTAAGAAAGTCAGGGCAGCACAGAAAATGCAGGGTAACCTCCCTGGAGAAGCAAGCAGAAATGACAGACCCCGGTGTGAGATGGGAAGTTCATGGGCTTGTCCTGAAAAAAGGGTAGACTGAGTCTGTCATTTCTCTGCTGTATAAAACTGCCTTCTTCATCTCCCTTCAGGATAAAGACCTGTGGTTTAAATAAACCACAGGACCATGAGCAAGAGAGAGCATTTGAATTACAGTTCACGGTTTGTTTTTCCCCCACAGCCCTGTTTTCTTGAGCCTTGACAAACAAATGTCTTCTTATCCCATGGTTCACTTTTTCCAGTGTTGGAAGGAGCAAGGTGGATCGGGACAATTGCACTGATCCTACCTGCAGGTCACCCCCGGAGGCACAGTTCTCCATCAAGGCCAGGAGAGGGGCACCATCTCTGGCACAGCCCACAGCAGAAGCCCATGGTGCCAGGTAGCCAATGGCCAGCAGCTTGTGTCCCCAGCTGCCAACTTTCTGGCACACGTTCCTTCTGCTCAGCACAAAATCCAGCCCCAGCCAGATCTTCTGTACTGCTTGATGGATCATGAGCCTTCTCGCAGCAATGGCAAACCTGTGGATATGGATGTATTCACACAGCTATGCTGAGCACATTCATAAAGGAAGGTGTTGGGTTGACCAGTGATTTGAGCTGGGAAGGAGCTGGGCAAACTGGTTTAGCAGAGGCGTGGAGCCTATGGGGCATGGTGCAGAGCTGGGACTCTGCTCTGGCAGTGCCGCAGAGCAAGGCACAATATCCCACGAACTTGTCCAGTACCTTTGTGTGCATGCACAAATTAAATGCTGAGAGAAAGGACTTTTCCCATTCCCTTCTGTACCACATGAAAAAATAATTTGCTGTTTGGACTCAAACTTCCTGCTGGATGATTTTCATTGATTGTGCTGTAAATCCGCTATCCTGAGAGAGTAAGTGCTCGTTCCCTGCTCTCTGGTGCGACACAAACCACAATGCTACAGGTGCAGAGTTCACTCCACCAGGCTGGACAGCCATGCCTGCTTTGCTCCTTCCTTTCATGAAAATCACTCTCGCCCCCAAACAGGCCTGGGGCCCCATGCATGCTGTTTCTGTTCCTGAACCTTTTGTGATGGGAGAAACAAAACCATGGGCAACAAATGAGAGGAGGTTTCACCCAAGATTTGTTCAACAGCAGGATGGGGTGGATTTTTTGTTTTGGTTTGGGTTTTATTTCTTTCTTGATAATACCTGATGCTTAGTTTGCTTTTTCTTGGCAAGTGGTGAGTTGACATCACCACGACTTTGGTCTCTTCTAATATGTTTCATTAATTAAATTCTAATGTGTTTCATTGATTAAAGCCCACCCTCGTGCCGTGCATCCTTGATTACACCAAATGAGCAGCAGTTTGTGTCTGCCAACAGGGACCTCAGTCTGTTGTCCATGTCCCTGGTCACTTTTGGTACAGGACCTTGTTCAAAGTTTTTGGTATCCAGGTACACTGTATACGTACACCGAGCAGCACCCACATGCTTCCTGCCACCTCCTAGGTGCAGGAGAAAGACTCCTACCCAGAGTGGAGTTGTGCCATCCTCTAGCCTCCACAGAAATGTTTTTCTTAACTGTATGTCAGCAGGAAGAGGGAACATCCACCACTGAGTCCCTCACCCACCACTGAGGAGAGGAGACAGCCATGGGGGTCCGCACCTCAGCACAGCAGGGTTCTTCATCCATTGCTGAGGAGAGTGGACATCCACTGCTGAGAGACCCTTGCTCAGGGCCAGCACCATTACTAAGGGCAGGGGACAGCCACTATCGAAGCGTTCTTCACCCAGCTCTGAGGAGAGAAGACATCCATGGTGGAGGGGTCCTTGACCGACCACTGAGAAGAGGGGACAGTCATGGCTGAGGGGTGCCAGCTTCATTGCTGAGTGGAAACTCATGGCTGACTGATCCCCAGCTCATCACTGAGGAGAGGGGATACCCACTGCTGACTGATCCCAATCACAACACTGAGGAGAGGGAGCACCGACTGCTGAGAGTCCTTTCACTCATCACTGAGGAGAGGTGACACCCCCGGCTGAGGGGTCTTTCACCCACTGCTGGGAGAGGGACCCCGACCATTATGTGGTCCTTGAAATCCCTGAGGAGAGGGAACACCCTTCGCTGAAGGGACAGAGAAGCCGACCGGGCTCCCCCGCCCTCGGCCCCACCGCATGTCCCGGCGGGGGACTGGGGTGCCGTAGGGGCACCCCCAGGGGGAGTCCCGGCTTCGAGTCCCGCGTCGGGCGGCTCACCTGGCTGGACCGTGCGGCGGCAGACTTTGGCTCCAGCCCCTATAAAAGGTAACGGAGGCGTGAGTCACAGCCGCCTCCTCCTCCCCGCCCGCTCTCACTTACGTGCGGCCAGGCGGGTGGGCAGGCACGGAGCCGCCGTCCCGCACCCGCGCACTTGCCGGAGATGAACCGCGCCGCGCTGCGGGTCTCGCTCCTACTCCCGCTCCTGCTCCTGCCTGCCCTGGGCCGTGCCGGCGTGAACGACGAGGAACACGGCGGCGAGGAGAGCCCGCATTCCCCGGGGAAAGGTGAGCGGGGTCCCTCGGTGCGCGGGACTCCACGGGGCGTGGGGCACCCCGCTGCTGCCTTTGGGCTCTCCGTGCACGAGGCGCCGCAGAGCTTAGTTCGGGATCGCCAGTGCCTGGGAACCCTGATGCGTGCAGCACCCCAATACTGAGTTTGCGGTTTCTGATACGTGGGGTGCCCTGATGTGCAGGGTTCCCTCCCTAGCTGGGCTGGGGGTTCTTGAAGAGTGGAGCCCCTCAGTGCAAGGGGTGCTGGATTTGGGATGTCTGATGCTTTGTGGAGAGGAGTCCCCAGTGCCAGGGAGTTCTCCCCTTGCTCGGTTTGGGGGTGGGGGGGGGGCGCTGCTGTACCTTCTGCTGCACCCGTGTTAGGGCTCCAGGTGCGCCCCAGGATGAGGTGTCTCTGTGAAGATGTGTTCCCCCAGCATCGCCCAGCTGCGGGCGCCGCACCCCCCAGCACGTCTCTGCCTTTGTCCCTACTCCCGCCAACTCCCGTGCGGCTCGACTGGCCCGACCCCTGCCCAGGGGCTGGGCCCTCGCTTTGTCCGCAGCCCTTTTCCCTCACTAAGTCCCTCTTGCATCAGACTGAGAGGCTGAGAGCTTCCCGAGATGGGGGTACAAGGGTCGTGCACCAAGCGGTCCTGGCTTACTCCAGGAGGTTCCAAGCCTGCACCCCAGCGTGCTGAGTGGTGACCGGTCCCCTTTATCCTGCACAATGTCGGCTGGGCTGCCCTGCATCGGCCTTGTCCCCCCACGGCCCACCAAGAACGGGGTCTGGCCCTGCTGCAGAGTTGGAGGGGGCTGCCTCACGGCTGACGATGGGGGACGGGGACGTGACAGAACGCAGGGCTGCAGGGCTGTGTGCCCCTCCTCCTCCCCGTGAGATGTCTTCTGGTGGTGTGGGTTTCAGAGTTACAGGTTCAGGGAAAAAGTCCTGGGTCTTTGGTCTCGGTCCCTTTTCTGACTGGAGGCTACGGCACTGCCAGGGCTCTGCAGGGATTTTCAGGGAGTGCTGTGGATTTACTCTTCTGGGGCTGAGTGCTGCACTGGGATGTTGTTGTCCCTGGTCATGCTCCTTGTCCACGCTTTGCCCACAGGGTTTTTTTTTCCAGGCTCAGCCTCATAGCGTGTCCTTGGTTTTGCCTCTGGTAAGGATTTGTCCTGATCTGTGCCAGGACAGATGCCCTATGGTAAAGACCAGGAATTGTTTCATGCCAGGAGCTGCTTTTGTTATTGCAGTGAATCACTTTTCTTACCAGAGCTGCTCTTGCCGGGCTGAGGGCTGGACAGAGATGGGGATGCAGATGGTTCTTGCCACAGAGATGCAGTAACCCAGGCCACAGGGTGGGAGGCTGTCGGGCGTTCNAGAAGGGGAAGGGAGGTGGCCAGGAGGTCAGTAGGGAACAGGCAAGTTAGCCCATGCTATAGCAGTGCTAGAGGCTGAAGGTCTGGATGGAATCCCACGAGAAGCAGGCTGTGGCTGGAGCCCTGCAAGTCTCCTGCCAGGTGCCAGGAGCTGCGTGTCTCAGCACCTCTGCTGAGTGGTGAGCTGGTTCTCGCTTCCTCGAGGCATGAGGCAGGGCTGGTGGCTCCCCAGCCCATGGCACTCAGCAAGTGCTCGGGGATTTGCCATGGTGTTGCTCCCTGAGAAGTCTCTGGCTCACCCAAAGACCCGAGTTCTGCACTAAGTGTGTAGTTGGAAACAGTACCTCGCTTTCCCCGTTTCCTATCCCTCCTACTCAGATGTGTCTTGCTCTCAGTGTCCTCTTCTTGCTCATTCCCCAATGTCCTTTTCCTCCATGTGAACCTATTTTTCTTGTTTAATACTCCTTATTCATCTCTCTCCCCACTCCAAGCACTGATCTGTCCTCTGGGATTTCCCCATTTTTGTCCCTTTTGTTGGGATGGCCCTTTCTCTGTGGCACTCTGTTTCCTGTTTCCCCCTGCTGGGTTCAGAAGGAGCAGGAACATGCCCTGGAGTAAAGCCTGCCCTACGCCTTCCTCCATCCAGCCCCTTGCCACTCTTGGGGGGAGCTGGCACAGTTTTGGTCTCCACAGCCCAAGCAGTCCTCCCCCAGGAGAACAAAGAACAATCCCTGCAGAGACCTGTGGCAGATTAAAGGCTGATCCCAAAGGCTTGCAGTGGGTCAGAGTTTATAAACACAAAGGGGCTTTAATGCAGCCAGGCTTGGGAGGGATCAGTGCCCCCATGGGCAGCACACCAGGTGGTGTCCTGGGCACGGGGGTGTGTCTGGATGGAGAAACCAGGGAGGAGATGGAGCTTGGGTGGCACAGCGCTCCCATTGAGACACTTCCTGCAGGGCTCGGCAGAAGGATGCTCAGGTTATGCACCCCCCTGTCCCCCCATGCCTGTGGCACCTTTGCCACAGACTGGAGAGCTGGCTTTGGGCAGTGTGAGCGCAGTGGCAGAGTCCAGGTGCCACAATCAGATTATTGCTTTCAAGGGACATGGCGTTTGGATGTGCCTTGTAGGCTGGGACTTGGTTTCTGTGGCTGGTTCCTACTCTGTGCATCTCTGCATGTCCTGGAACCTCCTGGCCTTCTGACCCTTGGGAATAACACCCCAATTACCCTCTCTTCTGGCCCATGAGCTTTACTGACCCCTTCATAGCATGGGACTGATCCACAGATATGCAAGGTGGTCTTGGGCCAGCATCTGTGAGCTGAACTCATCCCATGGGGCTTTGAGCCAGGTGTGGAGTGGGTCTCAGAGGGAATAGGAGGCTCTGGAAGGAGGGCAGCACTCCCTGTGGCTGAGCACAGGGTGCTGTGTGCCCAGCTGATAAGAGAGCAGGATGGAAGAGCTAGAAGTGAGCCCGCGTGTGTGCCTGCCACACAGGAGCCATCGAACTTCCAGAGTTCAAGGCGAGCAGATAGCACAAGTGGCTGTGTTGCTGTCAGGCGGCATCCACGCTGTGAACCCTATACCCTATAAAAGGTACCCTATACCTTTCAGCATTGTCAGGCACCCTGCTGCAACCTCAGACCGCATAGACCCTAAAATATGAAAAAATCAGGATGGGAGGTGCAGACCCATAGGGCAAACCCCCTGGTCTCCTTCCTTATTGTCTGGCTCTGCTGAGGGTTGCCTCCTGGTCTGTGCAAGTGATCCTGAGTCTTTTGGGTGCACAGTCCATCCCCGTGTGCCTTTGGTTAGGTCTCCCGGGCGCAGCTTGCTGCATCAGTGTGTTTCCTGTGTGGGATTCACAGCAGACAGTGGTTGAGCTGGCTCCTCACGCTGCCAAAAGCTGCTCCTACCCTTCCTCCCGGGCTGCAGGACATGCGGAGCAGCACGCTGGTAATGGCAGCGTCTGTCTGAACTCGGCAGGAAAGTGTTGTTGGATGGTGTTGGATGTCAAGGAGGGAAGGGAGCTGGCACTTGCAGCAAAGCCTGTATCCCAGAATGGGAGGGCTGAGTGGAAGCAAGGAACAGCAGGAGAAAGCACAAAGGGAGGGTGTGAAGGGGGGAAACTCGTGGGAAACTTGGCTGGATCGCGGGCTGCTGGGGAAAGGCGGGCAGCAAGCAGCGCTCAGGTGAAGCGGGGGGCTCTGCGCGGCTGAGAACGGAGGCGGTTTTGCCTGCAAGGGCAGGCAGCTCCTGCCGGCACCCTACTGTGTTCTCCTGCTGGAATTCCTGCAGGGAACCCTCCCTCTTGCACGTTATGTCCCGGTGTGCTCATCGCAGGGCTGTTCCCCCCACCGCAGTTTCGGGAGCATTTTGCAGTGCCTGCCGGGGCAGTGGGTGCTCAGAGGAAAGGCAGAGCGTGCAAAGGGCTGCAGCACCCGCTGCCGAGGTGCAGCCACGTCTTTTGTGGTGAGCGGCAGCAGTTCAGCAGAAGGGAGACCTGGCATCACACAGCTTTCCGTAGGAGAAGACGTGCTCCGGCGGGAAGTGTGGGAGGCAGGCAGAATTATGCAAATCGACGCTTGGGCAGGGCAGCGGGTTAATGTTCGCGGTAAAGGGATGCAAGGTTGCAAATGCCCCCAGGTGGAAGGGATCGGAGTTAGTTAGTGCAGGGCTCCTCCGAGCCGTGCCGTGCTGTGCCAGGGGCTGATGCCGGGAGACTGACCCAGCGCCCGGCCGGGCTCGCCTCGGAGCTCTCCGGCAGCGCTCGCTGCGTGTGCCAGGGGGGACCAACCCTGCACAGATGTGCTTGAGAGATGCCCGAGGGGGTGGCCCGGCTGTGCCATCACAGATCCACGGGACGGGAAAACACACTCAAGGGGGCTTCTGTGGGTGAATAAGAGCTCATGGATCATTTCGGTTTTGACGCCAAGACATCCCTGGGGATGTCTGTTGTGTTGGGGTGGATTGAACCGGCTCCTGGGTGCCCCTATAGCCTTTGGAGTTTGCCAAGCTGCCAAGCTGAGCTGGCAGGACGCTGTGAGGAGACTCCAAAGCCCCCTCGGCTGTGGGAATAGGCGTGTGCTGGGAGATGTGGGAACCTGGGGTAACTGGCATGGTGCTGACACAGCAGGGCAGGTGTCAGCATGGGGCTATTGCTCAACCTGTGATATGATGTTTGAGCTGCTTTCTGTCCAGGCAGAGTCCCTGGAGGCAAGCAAAAAGTGGGGTGTCGGGGCAGGCTGTGCCGGTTGAGGCATGTGGGGTGAACCAAGGCACCATGTGCCAGCCCTGGGGTGCTGTGCCTTACCTGTGCCAGGACTGCCCCAGTGTGAGTGTTTCTTTGTGCAGACAGTGCCAGGAGGGGGAGGAGAGTGGGACCAGTGTGGGAGAAGATATACAGTTTTCCAGAGGAGGGGCCATGTTCTATGGATTTTATGCAAAGTCAGTGTCTGGGTAGCAGGTATCCTTCATGCGAGCAAGGTGGGCAGGATAAGTGAATCTCAGCTTGCTGTAGCACAGCTGGGTGCATTGCTGGGCAGTGCCATGCAAGCAGACATGGAGAGGGCACCGCAGTCTGTCTTAGGGCACACGTGTCCTGGGGCGTGCAGCTGAGGCTTGCCCAGTCCTCTGCTTGCTAACTCCTTCTTCCTATGCCTTTGGGAATACCCAAGAGATTCCTGAGCATGGCTCCTGAGCATCCAAAACACAACAGAGCTGAGTCACCAGTCATGTTGGAGGGGGCCTTGGGATCTGTTCCCATCTCTGCAGCACACAGTGCCCCTAAGCGCCCTCCAGCCCTTCCCAGCCCAGCTTGGCTGTGGTCATCCTCTCTCCCGAGCAGCAGATGCACCAAGACCCCCAGCAGTGCCCATGCCTGGATCCTCGCTGAGTGGAGGGCAGGATCCTGCTGGGCTTAGGGCCTTGCAAGGGACATCTGGGCCTGGGAAAGCTTGGCTGCTCCTTTCTCACCCCTGAGCTGGAATCCACTCCTATTAATAGCGAGTGCGTGTCGATAGCTCTTGTCAGCAGCAGGGGTGGGGGCCGGAGCAGCTCCCTCAGACCCTCCTGCATCCTGGCGAGGCTGGCAGACAAACGGCCCCACCGAGGGACGGAGATGATATTGGGGCTCAACTCTACCTCTTAAATGCTCCTCCATGTCGTTGCTGCTGCACAAATGCCCCCCTTTGAGGGGTGAGTGTCCCATCCTGGCACTCTCCGCTCCTGCACTCGTGGGCTGGGAAGTGACAACAGCCTGTCTGCAGTGACAAGCTTGCTGGTAAGGACAAATCAGAAAAGGAGCACGTGAATTACTTGTTGTGCCAGGCAGAGCGGGCACATAATCCTTTTGGGCCACATAATCCTTTTGGGACATGTTTACCTGCTTGGAGCAAATCGGAGCCCCAGGTCCCTTTGCCTGGATCTGGTTGTATAGAGGGGCTGGTGACAGCCAAGGTATTTGGTCAGGGGCATCTGAGAAGAGGTTGTGGTGCACTTCTAAGGCCAGCCCCAGTGATGACCCAGGAATCCAGGCATTGCTGGCCACCCTGGAGGAGAGTGACAGCGTGAGGGCCAGTATTTGGAGCACTGGATACTCTCAGGACCTTCCCAGGAGGGCTTTGTCCTCTCTAAATCTGCACAGTGGGCGCACCAGGGAAGCTCAGGTCACATCTTGCCCTGCTGTGGTCACAGTGTGACCCATGGGTGACACAAGAAATGCAGAGGTCCTGGCATGGGATCCCCCATCCTCCCTCCTGCTTTTCCTAAGAAAAGAGTTTTTCATGGTACAACCTTATGGAGCTCTGTATGGGTATTTGGGTGCTCATGTGAATCAGAACTGGAGACAGGACCTGAGCATTTGGCCTGGCACATTTTCCTGTGAAGGTCCATCCCCACCACAGGGGCACTTGCAAATATGAAGAGAAGGTTTTGATGCTCGTTTTCTTCCTCTGCTCTCACTCCCAGGGCAGCTTTCCCAGGTGGGAGGAGGGTGTCTGCATGGTGCAGTGCATCTTCCTGCCGAACTCCTCATGGAGTGTGAGACCTGCGCTTTTGAAGTGCCTTGTCTTGGGGCAGTGGGACGTTTTGGCTGCTCAGTAATGGAAGCCAGCATCTCTGATTTCTCCTTTTTAAGGATGATGACAAAAATGTCAGCCCTGGGTTTTCCCTCTGATTGACAACTGCAGGGGACCTGGCCGTGCTCTGAGGAGGTGGCACCCTCTGGGAGCATGCCCTTTGCTGGGACAGAGGGGAGAAGTGGGAAAGCAAAGGCGGGGAGGGAGATGGCAGACACTGGGAGCCTAGAGACCTGCTGTCTGGCAGAAGAGTGTTTGCTGACAACCTTTCCCTTCCATTCATGTGGTTCTTTCTTTTCTTTTTTTTTTTCAAGGCCACAGCCACTGGAGCTATGAAGGTAAATACCCTGCAGTTACTTCTGCTTTTTTCCTACTACCCAGCAGATCCTGGGCCTGAGCCAGCTGTGGTTAATTATTACAAGTCTTCCGTGCGCACTCCACGGCTCACCCTTCCCTCCTGTCTGACCCTGACACAGCGCCCGTACTCAGGCATGGATGGGCTGAAGAGACAGGGGTTGGTCTGATTTCACCAGGAAGCAGCAGCTCCAGCGAGGGCTCTCCCAGCCCCCTGGGTGTGGGGGGATGCCTCTCAGGGAAAGGCTCCTCCCTGAATGAGAGCTCCCCTGACCCTGTGCCAGCTGGGGGAAAAGGCTGCTCTCCCCAGGCCGGATTTGCAGCCCATGCTGGGACTTTGACCAGCCCAGGGATTAGCTTGTCTTCACCTCTGCCCTCTGTCACCCTCCCTGTCTGTCCCTGCCCTTCCAATCGAGGCCTGGGGGGCTTCTCCGCAGCACCCATGATGGGCATCACCACAGTGTTATGACAGATAGACCCCTTAATACTCACTGCACCATCACTCTGGGGTTTGGCTCAGCTGCCAACACCCAGCTCCATATTTACGGGGTCCTGCAAGGGGCCACCCTGGGGACAAGCCTGGGTTTGCACTGGCCCATGTCATGCATAGAAGCAGCCCTCTGCAATGCAAAGGGAGGTTTCTGAGGCATCAGCCGTGCTTATCCCAGCTGTGATCCTGGGGAGAGATGGCCACTTCAGCAGCCAACCCAGCCATGTCAGCTGGCTGTTTGCCAGAGCCCAGGAGCACTGTGGTGCCTCGCTCAAGCAGCACTGGGGTTGTACCCGCCTGAGACCAAGCTGTGCAAGGCAGCAAGGCTGTGATGAGCTGCAGGGCAGCAGTTCCTCAGCTTGCCAAGTCCTCTTGTAAATGATCTTCTTGCACTCTTCCTAAACACCCCAAAAATAGACTTTCCTGGCAGCTCACCATGCTCTAAGACCTTTCCTGATACAGCTGCATTCAGTCACATGTTGATATAAAGCTGCTCCCAAGCTAACTTCATGGAAGCTAAACTTACGTGCATGGCTGCTTCCCCTGCCACTGCTTGTCCCCTTCCCCAGCACCCCCAAACTTTCTTTCTGGAGGTCTCCTCACCCTGGGGATCTCACTGACAGTCCCTCCCTTCCTTCTTGCGCCAGACCTGAAGCACTGGAGTACGGACTACTCGGACTGCGGGGGCACCAGGCAGTCACCCATCAATGTTGACACAGCTCAGGCCATCTTCAGCCCTGACCTGCGGCCGATCCAGCTCTCTGGCTACAGCCTGCCCGCCAGCAAGATGCTCAAGCTGAAGAACAATGGGCACACAGGTGGGGGCAGAGGCAACTGCAGGGGCAGGAGCACAAGGAGAGGATGACCAAACTCTCCCAGCATGAGAGTGGTTTCTCTGATACCCTTCCCCTGAGCTCTGGGAAGGAGATTGTCTTGCAGGCTGCAGCTCTGTTGCCTTCTAGGCCAAAAGGGAAGCAACAGGCTATAGACATTTTACAGGTCCATTTGTTTTCCTGGACAAGGTGAGAAGCTCCAAGGTGTCCAGAGCCTTTGGAAGGTGGTTCCAGAAATTTGTTAACTCCACATTTTCTTTAAAAATGTGTCCGTGATATTTCTGATGCAGTTTTTCAGCCACTGGCTCCTCCCCTGAATTTCACTTTCAAAGAACTCCTCAGTCTCTGAATGTGATTTTGACTTTAAGCTACCTACATCTGTCTTTTAGGGCACAACGTTGACCACCTTACTTTGTACTTAAGGATTCTATCTCAAGATCTTGAGAAATTTTCATAGGTCTTTTTTTTTCCTTTCTCCAATACTAGAATGACTTTTGTAAAGTTCTGGACACCGTCTATTTGCGTTATTCTAGTATCAGCCTCAGTATTCCAGATACAGAGGAAAAATACATCTTTCCACAGCTGAGGATGGCTGGGCCTGGTTGCTACCAGCTTTTTCTTGGAGGAGGCAGAAGGTTTTCTGCATGCTGGTGTCTGCCAGTCCCCAAGCTAAGAAAAGGTTATGGGGAAAGGGACTTAAGAACTTGCTGACGGTGTGATAACGCACCTCCTTGCCCTGGTAGCCAACAAGATGAAGCTGACCTGTGTATACAGCAAACTTGACAGGTCAGGCTTGCTGTGTATGGTGAGATCAGCTGTGTGCTGCATGCACAGAGCTCTATATTGTGGCCTCCTGCCCTAATGTGCCTGCAGAGTTAAACTGGTTGAGCTCAGTAGTTGCTATTTTAGACACCCTGGCATCTGGTGTTGCTTGGTGTTTAGAAAAGCAGAGAGAGCATTTTCACTGGGGAGGGTGGAAGTACTTTCTCACATGCTTTTAAGATGCCTTTTTTATTGCGGCAACCACTAATCTGCTTTACGAAAGGGCATAAATAAATAAAAAGTTGCAAGCCCAGTGAGATATTTGTACAGTTACTCATTTTGGTAACAAAGTATATCTACTATATAAGCTTTTGTGAGGGGATGAAAATTACTCACTTGGTTAGGAGAAGGAAAACAATGGTTTTATACAAAAGAAGTGTAAAAGCAGATTAATTCACAGGGAGGGAACAGTTTCTCACTTCCTGTGTTTGAGTTTTCTATCTCCTAACCCAGTGGCAAGGAACTCGAGATGGCCAATGACTCATCACAGCCCTGTTACGTGGTTGACCCCAAATCTGTGCCCCATCAGCAACATTACTAAGGGACACCCTGTCTAAAGGGGAAAAAGGAAAAGACCTTGCTTTCAAAATTAGGAAAAGGTGCCCATGGATGCTCCTGATATTTTTGTCACATGTCTGGGTAACTCAGTTTTAGATTTGCCACATTGCTGCATAAGTCCAAAACAGCTGGATAAACCGCCTTAAAGTAAAGAAAAAACAAAGTATGAATTTATGGTATCCAAAGAGGCAAAAAATTTAGCTCTAAGTGCTTTCAAAATATTTAATGCTTCTGTGCCACTAGCTCCAGTGCTGTCTTACACTTGCAAGCTGCTTTATTTGAAAGGTCCCAGCTTGCCAAGAGTTGCAGCTCTCTGTCCACCTGCCCTGCTCTCATAGATACACACCACTCTGCCAGTATCTTTATCTATGAATTTTGTCCATGGTCCCTTTATATTATTCTCACTTACGGCGTAAATTGTTGGAAAACATTTGGCTTGGAGCTGGCCCCGGGAGTCTTTGTGGAGGGGATCTTCACTTTCCAGCATTTTCATAGCAACTATTTTTGAAGATGACGTATTTACTGCAGTATCCTACAACCTTAAGTCAGAACCTGAACCCTGACACAGTGGCAGGCTTGCCCACAGCCTCATGACAGACAGAAAGCACGGTTTTCTGTTATGATCAGTTTCTAGAAGCCTGGGGTGACTGTTTCCCTTGAGACACCTCCTTTGCCTACCTGTGGAATGGGCTGGGCTTCATGCTGCATTACTGACCTCTTCCCTCTGCCTCTGCAGTTGTTCTTGATCTGCCCGAGTCCCTGGCCCTCTCTGGTGGCTATGCCCAGCAGTACCGAGCGGTGCAGCTGCACCTGCACTGGGGCTCCCCGTCAGGACCCGGCTCGGAGCACACCGTCAATGGGCGACGCTTTGCTGCCGAGGTAAGGAGCCCTCATGCTGCTGGATGCATCTTTTCCCTCATGGTGCTGCGCAGGGAAGGCACTGGAATGCTGTCATGCTCCTCACCCATGGCTCTGGTTGTCACGGGATGTGGGCTGTAACTCCTGGCCAGGATGCTGGGCAGCTCTGCAGCAGTGCAGATCAGCGTGTAGCAGAGAACATTCTGATGCTGAGCCAGATTCATGCTGAAGCCTGGTCCTGGGCTGATGGAGCAGGAGCTGTGGCAGTCCCCAGGCTGTGGAAGCCAGCTTCTCCAGGGGCTGTGAGTCTGCTTTGGGAGCTACAGGAACTGTTTACTCTGTACACACTGTCCTCTTGCTCTGCTGGCTCCCATCTGGTTTTATCCCTCCTTGTCTAGCTGCTGTCCTCAAACTGAGCCTGGCTCTGCAGTATAGCCCCTGCTATACAGGACAGAGTGCTGGTTTGCTGTTCCTGACCAGGAAAGTTCCTGCAGACAGTGCTTCATGCTTGCTGCTTTGCAGCAGCATATTTTCTTGGTCCCACAAGCATTTTTCCTCCCCTGCAGTTGTACTCATCATACCTGCATGTCTCTCACAGCCCTCTCTCACAGGCCGTAACCCTGTGGGAGTGAGCATTTCCAAGCAGTGTCCATCCAGCACTGGGATTGCATTTTTCCCTTCCAGATCCATGTGGTCCACTACAATACCAAGTACAACAGCTTTACAGAGGCCATGGTTCACTCGGATGGCCTGGCTGTACTGGGAGCCTTTCTGGAGGTGAGTTCCATGGATCAGCAGGGGGAAGGATGGGACTGGGGTGGACAGAGCTGGACACAGTTTTAGGGACTGGCAGGGGAGTAAATGTACTTCGGAGGAAGGGGAGAGAAAGGGCAGATCAGCCCTGGTAAGAATGAAGGGGTCACTGGGATAGGGTGCCTCTCTCAAGGAGCAATACCTCTCTTCTGGCACTGCCATCACTGTCTTGTCTCCCTTCGGCCCCTGGCCTTGCCGTCACCTTGGGATCTCTGTGTTGCAGGTTGGGCATGGGGAGAACCAATACTACCATGAAATACTTAGCCATCTGCTCGAAATTCAAGAAGTAGGTAAGGCCCTGTCCCACCTCGTGCTTTGCCTCAGGAGCTGCAGCCCAGCAGAGAAACCAGCTGCTCAGCAGAGCAAGCTGCAGCGGGCAGCCCACCTGCTTTCCCCTGCCTCCAGGGCAAACCTCTCTGCTCCTCCTGCAGTGGCTGCAGTGGCACATGCAGTGCCAGACTGCCCATGATCTTCTTGCTGTTGTCCTCCAAGGGGTTTGTACCAGTCTCACTCCCGTTGTGTTTCCTCTCCCAGGACAAGAAACCTTGGTGCCCGGATTCAACATTGCAGGTCTGCTGCCCGCCAACCTGAAACTCTACTTCCACTATAATGGCTCTCTGACCACCCCTCCCTGCTACCAGACAGTCAAATGGACAATCTTCAACCAGACCATACTGCTCTCTCATCAACAGGTCTGTCAGGGCAATGAGTTCCGCACTGGGTCTTCCCCGGCCTCTCCCCAAGAGCTGGTGGATGTGCCCTGTGCCAGTGCTCTGCAGCTCGTCTGCTCCCAAAGGTGGGATGGATGCTATTCTGTTCACACTGTTCTTCCAGATGTCAACGCTGGTTTCAGCCCTGAGAAGCCCTGATGACCAGCTTTTGCAGAACAACTACCGGCCTGTGCAGAACCTGCACGGGCGACGGGTGCTGGCGAGTTTCCTGGCCACCCCTGCAGTGAAGCAAGCTCCTGGTAAGGAGGGCATGAGTGTGCTCAGGCTGCTCCCACCAGCAGGGACGCAGTGATGGGAGCAGCAGCAGGAGTTAGTGCTTTGTGCATGTTACAGAAACACAGCATCTGCATGGGTTAGAGTTACCCAGCAAGTGACATGTGCCAGCACTGGTCTTAAGGTCCTGCTCTCTCCCATTTCTGCAATTCTTTCACACTGCCTGGGGAAGATTTGTTTCTAGACGCTTATTTTATCCTTAGTCTTGCAGACGTAACAGTAGCAGGACTAGGGGATGCATGGTCAAGAGCGAACAGGCAGGTGTCCTAGCACCCCAGCTAGCTACTTCAATCCCAAATGCAACAGATAAGTTCAGCAGGAACTGCCAGAGGTACAAGCTTGCAGTGGACACCCCTGCTCCAAATCCAGCAGGACAGGCACTGCTGGGCACCCCTCCTGAAGGCTGCGCTTTGCCAGTGGGGCCTCACAGCCATCCTGGCCAGGCACACAGTGCCCTGCCTGAGGGATCCCATCCTTTATTTCTCCTTGAAGGCCTTTCTTGCATTGGTGATTTCCAGGCATGGGTAGAAATCACTATTAATCCTCACATGTGACTATCGCTCTGCATCACTGAATTTTTGCCCATTGCTGCTCCCTGAGGTCACCAGGGATTTTCTGTTTAACATCCTGTTCCTTTTCTATTCTGATGGCATTTCCTACACCTTTTGTGAAGGTGACTAATAGGAACAGGACAGGGTTGGTCTCAAGCCTCAGGGCAATGCTTCGATAACCACACAATGTGGTGCAAGGCACTTCCCTCACCGTTCCACCTGCAGCCTGCTTGCCAATGGGTCCAGCCTTTAAATCGCTGTGGTCTTCAGCCTAGCTAGCAGTTTCCCATGTGGCACTGCATCAAATGCTTCACTGAAGCTAGGAGAGATAAAATCTACCACATTTTCTTTGTCTAGAATATCACTTATCAAAGAGGGATATCGGGTTAGGCTGGCATGCTCTATCTTTGGTAAACCTCTTAGATACTTTATCATATTTTCCATTTACCTCCAAGCCTTTCTTTTACTACTTTCTTGCAGAAGCTGTTCCAAAGCCTCCCAACACTGGGACAAGGGGGGTGTTGTCCAGCTCTACCTTTTTTTTTTTTTTCATTATTTGCTATTTCTCTACAAAAATCCCCACTGTAACAAAGTCTTGCTCCCGAAGTGCCAGGAGAATGTCCCAGTGCTCTTGGTTGAGGTTACTGGTGCCCTGCCTTGTGTGCGCACGAATGTTGGGGGTTTCTCCCCACGGCAGTGCTAACTGCCCACTTTAGCCCTGGGGCTGCTGAGCACTGAGATGGAGTGCTGTGGGTTCACATCCTGTTTTGCAAGCAGCTGCACCTTCTGTGCCCATGCTTGTTGATCTTTTTGCCAGTCACCCCCAGTCTGGGATAACCACTCCTGTCCTCAGCTGCTGGGTGGAGGTGGCAGCTTTCCTGCAGCAGCCGTATGGGTAGAGCCCATAGATAGTGCCACTCTGTGCACCATACCCGAGCCATGTACAGATGATAATGCAGCTCTTTAAAAGCCATGCTTTTATGCTGGGCAAACATTTGTCCAGCACAGCTCCCTCCCAGCATGTAGGGCCACCAAGCCACCCCCATGCCAGGTGCCCTAGCTCAAAGCGTGGCTGCCTCCTCCCTGGGAGCTGCTGACCATCTCACTGTAGGCAACTGTCCCCATGGCTGCTGCCTGCTGGGCTCATCCCAGGTGCCTCTCTGGGCTCCCCTGTGGGGTCTGGCACAGCCATAAATCGCTGCAGTGCTCAGCACCCTGCCTGCTCCCTAAGCTGCAGCAACAACAGTGGCAGGAATTTCTGGCTGGGTTCAGGTGTGGGCTGTGGTTGAGGAATCATTTTTTCTCCCCTTTTCTCGTGCCTCTGACAGGGTGTCAGGGCTGGGCTTCCTGCAGCACGGTGCTGTGAGCTGCTGGGGATGTCGCAGGCAGCGCTCCCCTGCTCACGGCTGATGGGGAGTTGTGGGGCACAAAAGCCTGCAGGCTTAAGACCTCCCTCCCCAAACACTTCAAAGGCAAGCCCCTGACTGTGCTCTCTCCTTACAGGTAGCGATGATTCAGCAACAGCAGGTAGGTGAGGGGCTGGCACAAAGCAGGGGAAGGTGGGCAGGGGGTGCACCTGCTTGGGGGTACTGTGCAAGCCATGTGCTGTGTTGGGGGCCACAGGTTCTCATTCTATGGTCCTTGTCTCCCTTTCAGAAGGACACTCCAGCTCATTTCATGCAGGTAAGTGTGCTCAGCCAAGGCTGGTCCTTTGTGTCCCCTCTGCCCCCGGGCCACCAGCCTGCTCTTGCCTCCTCTTACGCAGCCAGTAGTCCCAGGGGACCACCTCCAGGGTAACACACCTGTGCTTGGCTTGCAGGAGATGTGCTGGCTGTGCTCTTTGGGGTGCTCTTTGCTGTCACAGCACTGGCCTTCCTGCTGTACATCTACAGGCACCGTGGCCAGAACGCACGGTGAGCAATGGGGAGACACAGGACAGTACCTGGGGCAGGATGGGTCCAGCGCACGAGAACGGGGTTTAATGGTGATTTTTGGCACCAAGACCTGGTCTAACAGTCCCCCTCTCTTTCCTTCCCCACCAGGCTGGACTCACCAACTAAATCCAAGGTCATCTACACGGCAGCCAGCACGGAGAACACGGCATGAACTCCACACCTCCGTGGCAGTCCCAGCCCCACCGGCTCAGCCTGCCACCCCACCTCCCCTCACTCCCTCCCCAGGTCAAGGAAGACCAGTGCTCCAGCACGCCTTGGCTGCATGGGCTGCCCACATGGACTGCTTGTCTGGGGGGCAGCATTTTGCCCCAATAGATATTTTTGTTATAAAAAGGGTAAAAATTATTAAAAAAAAAAAGTAAAATCCTCCCATGGTACCAGCTGTCTCTGCTGCCTTTGTGGGAAACTGTGGGGCAGGAAAGAACACGCTAGTGCAGCTGGAAGCACAATGGAGAGGGGTGGGCAGGGACCCTTTCCCAACCAGCAAAGACAGCATCAGCCTCTGTGAACCGGGCAGAGCTCCAGAATAAGCAGCACAAGGCTTCTTCTACAGCCCAGCCCTGCCCTCCATCACTCTGGGACTTCTTCCTCCTCTTATTTGTGCAAAGCAGAGGAAAAACATAGCTGTGACTTGGTAAGGCTGAAGAAAGGAAGAGCTCAAGGTGGCAGAGCCACTGCCTGCTTGCTGGCGAGCCCCCATCCAGCTCACCTCCAGCTGTATCATAGCTGGATTAGCCAGAACAACTCCAGATCTGTGGCTACCTCCCACCCTTCATGGTGGCTCCTGTGGAGCTGGAGCCAAGTCCCAGGGGGCTTTATGGCCATGGCAAAACCAAAAGAAACTGGCCCTGTGTAGGAGGAGAGGAACCTGCTGCTCTTCAGCCCCCAGCAACCCCCACCCTAAAGCTGTAAAATCAGAGCTCACCCTAACTAAGGTGTCATGAGGATGGACAGAGCAGGAGGTAGGCCTGCAGGCAAACGGGGTCTGCAACTGCCAGACCATCCCCCTCCAATCACACCAGCACAAGCCATTGTTACCACTGCTTGTACCCTCTCTCCACAAGGGCAGCGCTGCTCGCCACACACAACCCCAATCGTCTGTGGTACTTAGTTTTATTGGTATAAAAGCCCACTGTGGATAAAACTGCCTTTTCAGCCCGATGGCAGTTTCTCCCTCCCAGCCCTGTGGCACAGAACCAGGGCTGGTACCCGCCTGAAAATCCCCAAGAACAGGAGAGGGCAATGATCCATTGGAATGGTCCCTTGAACCCCCTCCCAAATCTGTGCCGGCAACAGCTGTGGCATTGCATCTCCTCCCAAGCCCTCCACCACCTTCCATGCTAACTGGGTCCTTTGGATACTGTCATTTTCCCTCTCCTCCTCCCATCCTGCATGCTGTCAGTACCCATGGGTCCCCCAGCACCATCCTGCTGCACCAGGATGCCAGCTCAGCCCTGCTAGGGCTGTGGCTCCTGGGGCAGCAGGACCAGGCAGACGGGTGGAGAAAGGAGCACTACAGCAGTCAGCCACAACCCAGGGCACGGCAGCACTTTGCAAAGCCCCTTCCTCCACCCTGCAGCGAGGAGGCAATGCGGGCCCCCTGCCCTGGCATGGGGGCAGCACATCTGTGGCAGCGGGGGGAGAAGCGATGGGTTTCTTTGGGCTCAAGCCTCCGGCAGTCACAGGCAGGCTAACTGGGGCTGAGCTCACAGCAGGGCCAGCAAAGTCGGGTCCCCTAAAACTGAGGTGTTTTATGGGGACTCCCAAAGGGGCGTTGGAGTGAGCCAGTCTCAGCCACACCGGTCGGCTGGCTGCCGCAGCTGGACCCCAGCGCCTGCCCCACCAGGGCTGGCCGGGGTCCCCCAGTCCAGGAGGAAAGATATTGCAAAGAAGGTGATGGCCGATCCTGCCGCCAGGATGGGAGGGGAGGGGAGGGGTGGCTGGGGACCGGAACATCCTGCAGGGCCTCAGGATCCTGGCTGGGGGCTGGCTCCGCTCCGTAAACCTGCAGGAACCAAGAAGAGAAACAGCGAATTTTCACCCAACTCTACCCCCTTCTCCCAGGAGAGGTAACAACCTGACCACGGCCTCAAAAACCACCTGCTCCTCTGGCCTGGGAGACAAGGGGATGATGGCCTCGCTCGAGCCACCCAGCACCAGTCCTGGTACCCCACGAGACGCGAAGTGTCCCCCACGCCCTTTCTGGAGCAGCACTTACAGAGCAGGAAGCGCCGCAGGTTCTGCGCAGATCCCCCCGAGAGCAGGTATGCCCAGGCAGCGGCAGCAGCCATCAGCAGGTAGGAGGGCACCAGGCTGCCCACGTACAGGGGGTTACAAAACGACTACGGAGAGAGGCACGAGAAGAGAAGGGTGAGCAGGCAGGAGAGGACAGGGACAGGATGTGTGGCAGTGTCATCACCTCGGTGAATGGAGTGGGACAGGCAGCACCAGCCCCAGGATTCCATTTGTGAAGGGCCAGCTCTTTTGCTAGTGCCAAAGGCTATTTCCTCCCAACACAGGGACCAGTAGTCTGAATATAGGTCCCAGCACCGAGCCCTACTCCCAGTTACTCACCAACCCCGAAACAGTGAGATGCATGATAACGACTGCTGCGATCTCCCACCAGCGCCGGTGCTCGCAGCCATGAAAAAAGAGGATCCCCCAGAAGGTGTGAAGGAAAATCAGCACCATGGTCATAAAAGCTGCAGGGAGAAGCAGGGGTGTCACCAGGGAATCACCCACCTGACCTGGCCAGCAGGCTTGGGGAAGGGATGGAGATAAGTCAGTAAAGGCGGGGTAGAGAAACAGCTTGGCTGGATTGGAAGGTGCTGGGTCACACTCCGAGTGTGGGAGATGTTGAAAGAAGAGCAGGGAGGGTCACAGGGAAGGGTTTGTCACAGAGATATGTAACAAGGGACTACAAGGGGCTCAGGTGAGAGAGGGTGCAGCATGGACAAGACAACGTAAGAGAGAAAACTCCAGTGCCTCATCTGCTGCCTCTGTGGTAGGGCTGAGATGTGAGTGAAGGGTGCTAGTTACTCACCTGAGGTCAGGAAATACAGCTGTGAATCCCCATGGATGCCCACAGTGCCAGGCCCTAACGCATCTGCTAGGAGATTGATCATGGAGAAGGCGCCGCTCATGAGACCAAAGCCCACGCCAGCCACTGCCGGAACAGGGACACTGTTAACCTCTGAACCTCCCAAGGGTCACCTCACACACCTCCAAGTGAGCTCTGGCACGAGAAATCTCCCTTTGCTCCCAGCACCATGCTCAGCCCTGCCCAGCCTCACCCGCTGCCCCGGGGTCAGGGTGCTCAGCTCTGCGCAGCACTCACCATATGCCATTTGCTGAATGGAAATGGGGGAGCAGCCGTCCTCACTGAGGGCCACCAGTCCCTCGATGGCCTTCCTGCGGGGTTGAGAGCACACTGGAGCCCAGCACAGCCAAGCCACCTCCCAAGGCACAGCACAGTATTCGCTCTGCACCATGCCACCTTCCTGGCAACCTCCCCCTCCCCACCACGGAGACTGTCCCTGTGACTGTACCACCAGACAAACCAGGCATGTGAAAACCACGTGAGGCCACACAGAAAGATTTTCCACAGAGGAATGTGGGTGCCAGCCAGCCCAGCAGAGCAGGGCTGGTGTGAGCGGGATGCTGGGTGTCAGGCAAGCAGCACCCCCGCATGGAAAGCAGCCCCACTGCAGGCGTGGGAGGCTGTACCTGATCTCTGCACTTTAAGATATTGACTATGGAGGAGGTGCAGGAAGAGCTCAAAGAGTTGGAAAAATTCTATGCGGAGAGAAACTGGGAGAGGAGAGGCTTCATAATTTCTGCCAGCTAGAGGTGTGACAGGTGAGGAGGGTGCCAGGCAGCTGCTCAGGCTGGGAAGGACAGTAGTGCCTGAGGCCGGGGATCCACCAGGCAAAGGAAACGCAGTGGTTTTATGTCAGAGGCTGCTCCGTGGAGCTCTGCTACCCTCTGCCTGCCCGCCTCCAGCAGTGCCCTGCCGCAGGGAGCAGCGCCAGCCTGCCACACGGCTCCCCCCAGCATTCTCACAGCTCCCATCCAGGAACACCACGGAGTATGAAGGACACCTCCCCGTGCCTGCTGCCCAGCCCCAGCACAGCGTTCATCCAGGACAGGGTGCAGCACATGCTCCCCTGGCAGCAAAAACCCCTGTGCTCCAAGATAATGGCATCAGGAACGCTGGGAGCTGCCCAGGCTGCTCTGAGACTGTGACCCAGGCTGGTCAGGGCACCAGATCCTCCAGACCTCAGGGCTGCTCTGCCACACCACCTGAGACCCACTAAGGTCAACACACTGAAACAGGTGCCGACCACATGCTCACGGAAAGGACTGGGGCAGCTTCCCGCCACACTGGACACTCTCCCCCAGTCCAGCAGCTCACAGGCAAAATCTGGCCCCACCACAGCCAGGAAGACGGTCCAGCAGCGCTGGCACAGTGGGGGAGATGCTGTTACCTGAGGAGCTTGTAGTAAAGGAAGCGGAAGGCCTCCTGCAGCAGCACAGAGAACATCACACCAAAAATCAGGAGCCCCTTCTGCAGCCGCTCATCCTGGGGGTCGCTGGCTTTCACTGCGATAAACCAGATGAGGGACGAGAGCAGCAGTGACACCAGCCAGAAGAAAGCCCTGTAAGAGACAGAGCATGCTGGCACCGGCGCTGTGCCAGAGCCCCTACTGTGCCGGCACTGGCAGCTGCGCTCCAGCCTAGCCCACTCTCCAGGAAATGCACTCTCCACCTGGGCAGGTAGAGCCTGTATCGGTCTCACTGCTGTGCTGTGCCTGCACTCCTGCTCCACTGCTCACCAGAGCTGGCACCAGTGCCCACAGCAGTACCAGCACCTGTGCCAGGCTCAGATCCATGCCAGTACCAGTTCCAGTACTAAACTCCTCTGGTTCCACAGTGACACTGGTACCAGTTTCCTAGCTACACACATGCACCAGTACCATTACCAACCCTCCACAGGTACTGTATGAGTTCTTGCATCTGTGATGTGCTGTGACAGTAACAGAAACAATATTGGTGGTCTTGTCATGCAAGCACCAGCTTGAGTACAGGTTACTCCAGTGAGCCCACAACAACACAGGATGAGCACTGGTGACTCCAGTGAGCCCACAGAAGCACCAGCATGTGTATTGGTGTGCGTGCTGCAGCCACGATGGTGCCTCAGCCAGCACCAGTCACATGCCTATCACACCCCTGATGCCACCACCACCCTGTCACACCCATGCTGGTACCAGCACTCCTGTCACGCCCATGGCGTACCAGCACCGTCACTGGTACCAGCACCCCTGTCCCGACCACAGCGATGGCGCTGAGGCGCTGGGACCAGCACCCCATCACATCCGAACTGCCGGTACCAGCACCGGCGGCACAATCGGTGCCCCCAGCGCGACCGTTCCGCTAGCAGCACTGGCGCTGGCCTCAGCGCCCCGCCACGCCCGCACCGCTCCCGGAGCCGATCGTGGTGCCGCACCGCGGCAGCACCAGAGCCCCCACGGCGGACTGACCCGGCGATGAGGATGATGATGCGGAGCGGGTCGCGGGCGATGGTGAAGATGAAGAGGCCGAAGGCGGGCCCGAAGGCGATGAAGGTGCACCCGAAGAAGACGGCGAGCGTCATTTCGGCGGGAGCGGGGACACGGGACCGGGGTCGGACCCGGAGCTCGGACCGGACGGGCCCCGCGGCCCCTTCCCCCTCCGCCGCCCTTCCGGGGCTGATGACGTCACACTTGCGCGCGCCGCCGCCGCCGGAAGCAGCGTCCCGGGGCGGGGCCGAAGGGCGGGGCCGGGCCCGTCAGTCACGGCGGGGCCGGCTGTGGGGAAAGGCCCGGCCCGGCCGGGGGGCGTGAGGGCCGGGGCGGGATGCCCGGGACAGGGCTCCCACCGCCGGCCTGGTGGAGCTCCGGAGGCGTTTGGGGAGCGCTCTCGTGTGAGCGGGCGCCGAGCTGGACGGGCCCTGTCTCGCGATGCTGTGGGGACGCAGCCTCGTCCCCACGGCCGCCCCGGAGTGCGGGCTGTCCCAGCCTCAGTGTTCCGGTCCTCCTGGCATCTTCAGTCCAGCCCCGTTGCAACGAGATGGACACAGCAGGGCAGGGCACTGCCCACTTACAGACACCCCACACCTCAACACACACCTGTTCTGCCTCCAGAAGACTTTGGACAGGAATTCTGGATGTAGAGTTCTGCACCTGCTGAGCGGGCAGAAACACCGTGCCCGTGCCAGTCTTGGCACACGTGCAGCAAGGTCACAGAAGGCTTTTGAGGGGTCTGGGATTTCCCTGTTTCTGAGAGGCACAATTCCCAGCAGAGCATTCCAGCGTGGAGTACAGAGGGCTCTCCTGAACCAGGGAAATCCCGGGGGAGCAGTGAGATGTGGGTCCCCACATGCCCCCACCAGCTTACTGGCTTGCCCTCGCAGCCAGCAAGTTGGTAGCTGGAACTGGGAATCACAGGACCTTTTCCACTTGTTCCAGGGACACAACTGTGTGTGCTTGATCACCAGGATTCACAAGGCTAAGTCATGCCCCAGCACAAGGGATCCCAGAGGAGGAGAGGGGGGAATAGTTTTGTTACCACCTAGGATTTCATACCTTCTTTGCAAAACAGCCCAGAGTCAGCCCACCTGGCCCAGAGAAAATCACATCTCACTCTGTAAACCAGGACATCCGCTTACAATCCCTGGGTTACTTTAAGTTACAGCTCTGGGGGTTCTGCCCGCTTGGCCAGGAGAGTCTCTGGGAGCTTGCTCATCCTGGGTCAGGATGGCCAGGACCCGCTGAGGGGTGGAGATGAAGGCTGGGGCTTGNTCCAGCGCTGGGGTGCTTCTGACAATGGCCAAAGAGCACACCAAACAGTTAAAATCCAGGTCTCTATATACAGGTAAATTGCTGGGATTACATGTGTATTCATTACTCCATACGTTATTCAAACATTCCTGAAAGTCCTTGATGTTACAGGGGTTCTTTGTATTTAAGTTTTCCTATCATTGCTTATCTGTATAACACCAATAAATTTCATCTCTTCTCGTAAATTTGTTATTGTTTTACATTCTTCTTGATAAAAAATAATGAGTTTTCTTTGCTTATCTGTATGACATCAATAAATCTCATTTCTTCTTGTGAATTTATTCTTCCTGATAAGAAATAAAAAATAATGAGTTTTACTCCCATCCTCTCTGGTGCTCTGTCTTGCGTCACTGTCATCTTATCACTTGGGCTGGTCAATTAATGGATGATCTTACACAGTGCTTTTAGTTACACAAAAGCTTTTTCACATCTTAAGTTTTGTTAAGGTCTATTCATCCCGTTACTATTTCTAGAAGAAATACATAGATATTATATTCATTACACTACTATTTCTATAAGTACTCTCAGCTTATAGAGAGTACACAAAGCTAATAGATGCGAAAACCAACCCTATCTGGTCATTTTTAACACCAGTGAGTGTGTGTGCAAAAAATGCTGGGCTGGGTAGGGACGGGGGTAGTGCCCAGGGGGTTTCTAATGAGGAGAAATGCAAGTGCCTCAGGGCAGGACAGGGTGCAGAACTGTGCTTGGGGCTGAAGGAAGAGGAGCTTAGGGCTTTCAGTGGTGGCGGATGCCCAGAGAGGCTTTGGGGACATAGTGGGTATCCCCAGCCCCCTGCTGCCTCCCACCCAGACCTGACGAGCTCCCTTTCCATCTGCCAGGCCTTGGCTCCAAGGCCTGTGTTCTTCCTGGCTCTGCTGACCATCCAGCCAAGACTGCAGCACCGTGACCAGGCCAACATGGTCACAGCCAAACGGATAGAAGAGTGTAAGGAATATCTGCATCATGAGATGACTTGGCTGCTGCAGGAGGTATAGAGGGAAAAGAGGGAAGCCCCATTCCTTTCTGCAGTGCAGCAGCAGAGGCTGTTTTGAGGTGCTGCAGCAGCCCTGGTCCTGGTCACTGTGGGCTGCTGGCTGGACAGGCGAAGGAAGCGTGCCTCTGCCAGCGGCAGGGAGCAGGAGAGCTCCTGCAGCAAGGGGGAGGACAACGGCCAGAAGAAGTTCAAAGGTGCCCACAATGGTCTCAGATCCTTGTGATCACCTCATCCACCACCAGTGGAAGCATTCAAGTTAAGGCTGGATGGGGCTGTGAGTGACATGATCTCATTGAGAGTGCCCCTCCTCATTGTCGCAATGATCTTTAGAGATCCGCTCTGACCCCAGCTATTCTGTGATTCTGTAGCAGGACCTGCCTAGTACTTGAAGCATAGACCAGCGTGATAGAAGCAAGACAAGTGATTTTATCAGCTCCTAAGGCAATGCTATGAAGTTCACCAAAATGATGATCCTAGCCCAGCTCCCAAAAACAATAAACATCAACATAGGGAAGACATCCTGCAAAAAAGGCATCACATAACAGAACCCTGACAACAAGGGCTTTTTATTTATTTTCTTTTGCTCTGAAAGGCAATAAATCAACCTTGTGACCAGTGACTACTAAACCAATGCAATTAGTTGTCCCCAAGAGTCCCTTTCTGCCTGTCACCTGTCGTAGGCCTGTCTTGCAGCAGAGATGCTGCAGTGCTGGTCCCAGATCCCCTGAGTAAGTGAAGCAGGGGCCACATGTCCTCGTGTACTGCATATTCCACTCTCACGGGCAGTACAGCCCCAAGCACTGCATTGGGGTGTGCTCATACAAAACTGAGATGGTGCAACATGGTCACGCCTGTCCATGCTGCCTTGTCTCTGCTGGCATAAGTCAGTAATATTGATTTGGGGGCTGGGAGATTTGTCTGGTGCTTGGCTTTAGGGGGCTTGACCTGTTTTGAAATCCCCCAGAGCCTTGCAAAACCCTCACAACTTGGCAACACAGTTTTTCTGGCCCTCACCCCAATGTCTCAAGTTGTAGATGCAGGGAGAGACTGAGGGGTGGCAGTAGTCTGTGCCTGGCTCTGCGCAGCTTGACAAGTCTCCTCAAAATATCTCAGATGCTCTTTGTGCGGTCCTCCCACTCCAGCATGAACTTCAAGGGCATTGAAGGAAGGATTCAGAGCTGAAATGAGGCGCTGGAGAGATGAGAAAAGTGAAGCAGAGAGCAGAGGTGAGAGGCTACTGAAAGTTAATGTGCTGGTATATCAATGGGGTGCCAACCAACAGCAGAGCTGAAAGCTCTCTGGTGTGATCTTCAGTCTGCCAGGCCAAAATAAACAAATCCAAAGGTTGAAATTCCATGGGAGAGGTGGAGAGAGAGGAAGGGAGGAGGGAACAAGCACTTCAGTCCCCAGAGTGGGTTTGTGACACCTATGGGGAGACATGCTCCCATGCCAGCAGTTCCACAGTACCCCATGATCCCAGAGCTTTCCCTGGCATACCTGTTTCTCTGTGGGGCCACAGGGGAAAGGAGATGGGTGAAAGAATGGAGGAAATGCAAAGCTTTGCTGAACCATGACATTGCTCATGTGTTTCTTATGAAAGAGCATCACCTGGGAACAGCAGTCAGGATCTCACTTCCAAATCACAGGCAGTTCAGAGGAATAAAAAGTCCCTTGCAGAGTGATGTAAACAGTTAAGTCAAGCGGACTGGTCCAAAGCAGGAGGCAGCAGCAGCTAATGGAAAAGCAGTGGGTGTGAAAGGGCTCTTTGTCCCAGCAGGAAGGCGAAGGGCCCCCAGAGGCTGGGCACGGGGACGCACCCTGGCCGGGGCACAGGGCAGACTTGTTTGCAGTGCAGGGTGCAGGCTTCCAGAGAAGAGGTGCTTTTACACGCTGGCTCCTTTTGAAGGCAGACAATTGTGGTCGCACACAGGCTGAGACAGCCTGACAGGCTTCTGCAACTCCCCCCAGGGCAAGCTGGAAAGAGCTGCAGGCCTGTCAGGCTGTCTCAGGCTGTGTGCGACCACAGACAAGCCCCTGCCTGGAAGGTGCTTTGACTAAACAACAGAACGGCTCAGCTGATGCGCTGCAGAAGAGGAGGGCGGGCCCAAGGAGGAGCTCCAGCCCTTGTGCAGGGGCGGCTCAGCAGTCCAAGACACCATGTACTGTCCTCCCCTCCAGCTCCTCCAGGCCCAGCGTGGGAGGCTGCAGGTCATGGCAGACTTTGCAGCCTTGGGAGGATGAACTGAAGATGAGCCCCCCTTGCACGGGGAGCATTTTTTCCCTGCTGTAGAAGGCCTTGGAACCACAAAACAGAATTGCTGGGCCACAGAGAGGGCAGGAGGCCAGCAGCACCTGGGCAGGAAAGAGATGCAATCTCAATACCCTCCTTTCCTGACCCGAGAGGCGCAGAAAATAAAGGAAAGCAGATAACAAAAGCTATCCCTGTCAGTCTCTTGCTGGGTCTGGCTCAACAAGGGGTCAGCATGAGTTGTGTTTCCTGGCAGTATGTGGATGTGCTTTTAGAGGGATATCCGCTGGGTAGCGTGGGACAGCAGGGCTTGGTCCACATCGTGGAGGGGCCTGAAGTGAAGGGCACAACTAGATAATGGCTCTGGGCATCCCCAGGAAATCCAGCCCATTTTGGTAACAGCAGTGACACACATCCGGCTGCTCTTCAATTCGTGTTGGAGAAAATACAGCAAGCCAGGAAGAAACTTCCTGAACACTTTGTCTGCTGCGTTAACACTTGCTAGCTTCTACAGCTGTCCCTCAGGCCGGCGTGCAGTCACTGGCAATAGAAACTACAACCAGTACCAAGGGTGAGCAGCTAATCCCATACCTGGAGAAGACCCTGACAACGAATAATGTGTCCATGCATGATGGTGTGCTTGCGTGTTTCCTCATTGTCATAAACATGAACCCTCTATGGAAACAAGGACCTCGTGGCTTCCTCAGCTGCCAAGCCAGTAGCATGCAGACTGTGGAAGGGGACACACCAGTGACATGGTTTATCACTGTGTGCTTGAAGAGGATGGTGAATTTGGACTAGGCTTGAGACCTGGAGGTTTTCTCAGCATTCCAAGGAAGTGCTGGAGATGAGGGAACAGTGCAAACCATGTGGTTATTGTTCTGAGCCCACCACTGCAACAGAGGTCCTGCAGACCCTCCATCCATGAACTGGGGAGGGAGACCCACACCTCCTCTTGAAACAAGGGGTTCGTAATTTAATAAATTTTAATCAATTTTTTAAAATCAATTTTACAGTTAACCAGTTTTGTAGTTTTATAGTATGTTGTCTTCTATAATGTAACAAGCTTAATAAAAATCATAGTGTCTATAGCCTTCACTGTGCTTGAAAAGAATGCAGGCACCTGGCACTTCTTGTGATAAGAAGAGTGAATGTAGTCTAAACATCAGAGCGAGAGAAGTGAAGAATGCAGAAGAGCTGAGATAAGAGGAGGCTGTGTGTCTCCCAGAGTGGAGAAAGCTGCAAATCTGGACAGTTATGAAAGTATGAAGGAAGATAGCACATGCCCAAGAGGAGTGTGGAACTGGCTACCATGCAAAGCAAGGATGGGCAGGGTCAGGAAATGACATGTACCAAGTTCTATGCATATGTAACACCTTAGGAGATAAAAGGAAGGCCTCACCCCCCAGGCCTTCCACATATACCATTTTGGGAGTCTTCCCTCCATATGTCCAGCGCTGAATAAATACATATTGGCTTCAGTGATTGTGGAGTTTTTTCCTGCGAAACACTCTCCCAGTGCCTGTACCCACCCAAAGAACCAAACACAGCCACCCATCTTGTCAAACTGCTTTAATATTTGGACATAAAGACAGGACAGAGCCAGTTAGGCTGTGCACAAACAAGATCCCCTTGAGCAACAGTGCAAGGCTGCTGAGCTTCCCTTCTCAATGGAAGTGTGGGTTTGGCCAAGATGCCGTTCAGCTGATGACGACATCTTGAGCATGCCAGTGGGGTGCAGGTGTTGGGTAGGGAAAAGGGATAGGAACTTGCGAGGGCAGCTCAGAGGTTGTTCAGCTCCAGTAAGGTCTGGTCCAGGACCTGGTGTATCCCCACGTTCTCCTCTTTGGCACTGGCCAGGCTCTCTGCGAATACAAGGGACACCCAGCCACGCACACAGACACAACCCAAATGTACCCAGGTGCAGCAGCACCCACACACAGCACACCAAGCACAGACACACACACACACAGATGGACATTTCAGTACAGCAACAGCCTTCAGTCTAATGGGGCGTCCCCTGTGGAGCATAGTCCACACAAGTAGCCCCATTTCTGGCAGGGATGAGTCCAGCCACTCTGGGATCTGCCAGGGAAGCCAGGCCAGTCAGGCTGGTCACTGGGGCAGGCAGTTACCACTCTTCAGCCTTTCCATCTTCCCAGGGTGCCCCGCTGCCCGTGGCTGAGCACTCTGCAGCACAGATGCCACTGGTGAGTGCCAATATTTGGCCAGACACTGGGGCAACCACCACTGGCCAGCTGTGGGCACATGCACAAGCCCTTGGCCAGCAGAAGCAGAGAACCAATGCCTGCTGCATGACCCAGCAGTGCTCCGTGAAGAAAAGGAGTGAGAAAACAGCCCATTAACAGCCCAGGAGAGTGGGAAGAGGACACCAGAGAGATAAGGAGCAGAGTTAACAAGGCTACAAGGATAAGCTCTGCCAGGCAGCCTGCTGCCAAGGCAGCCTCCCTCTGGTGTTCACTTCCAAATTGCATCCTGCTTCCCCCAAAGATGGGAATGGAACAAGACTGCTCCAGGCCCATCTCCCCATGTACCCTGCTAGCCTCTTCCCTGTCCCAAGTTTGGGGCAGTGGGTGCTGCTGGATGCCCAGCTCCTTTCCCAGCCTTCCCAGCACCCTCCAAGGACCTCTTTCTAAGGGGATCCTCCCTGCACAGTTTGGGGTGGCCAGAGTGAGGAGGAAGAGGCTGCCCAGTGACTCATAGGACAAGGGGAGGAAGGCAGCAATACAGACCACTGCATCCCTCCCCAGCAGAGCCAGGATGATGCCAGAGGATGACAGCCATCGCTATGTGGGCATCCCAGGACATCACAAAACCCTTCATATGTCTCCCACAAAAAACTGATCAGCTCCAGAGGGGCTCCCTGTCCTGCCCAAGCACGGTAGTTATCCCTATGAGGGTAAGGCAAGGCTTCAGACCGTGCCTCACCCCAGCGGGGAGGGGCTCCCAGCCCAAAGCCAGCCTGGCCAGAATGGGGCAGGGAGGCTGGGCCAGGGCCAGGAGCTCTGGGCAGCTCAGTTGTTAAGTTCAGTAAGGATGACCCGCAGCTCGTTAGTGAGAACACGGTTTTTCTCGGCCTCCTGCTGAGAGCGCTCTAGAGAAAATGGAGACATCAACGCAGCACAGGAAAGAGAGAGAAAAAAGTGAGTTAGTGAAAAGAGACAGCATTTCTGAAAGCCTTCGCTGGAAACACCACCCAGCATGTGGGATAGAGCTGGACTGGCAGGAGGCGGCCAGTTTAGGTGCAGGGACAAGGCTGTAGGTCCTTCAATTTGGAGACCAGGTTCTGGGACATGGTAGGGTGATGAGGAAGGAGGAGGTGGATCAGGACCAATTTAAGGATCAGAAGAGATCACTGCAGAAGGGCAGCACCAGCCTCTTCTTTAAGGGAAGGTGATGCAGGAGCTATAACAGGGCTGAGATTGCTGCTTGTAGGCAAAGTCTGGGAAAGGAGACAGGGAATGGACAGGACCAGGTCTAATCCTGACATTTCACGCCAAAAGACTCATGGAGAAGATGGCATGAGATGAGGAAAGCTGTGTATGAGAGTCAGAGGGTGGTTAGGGTCAGCTCAATGGCCCCGTCCCACTCAGCCTGGCAGCACAGGAGCCTCTTGGGACTCAGCCATGATCAGCCCGTGGCTGTGAGCTGCCTGCAACCACCTCCTACCACACTGCTGACAGTACCCACGTGACACAGGCAGGCGATGAGGGATAGAGTGGCATGAAGAAAACAAAGGAGAAACCAACGTTAAATTTTTATTGATATCAACTCATTAACACAGAGGGATAGAAAACAAAAGAAAAGTCATGAGATGCAAACTGAAGAGCAATGTGCAAAGGACAGAAGGGTGAGGGAGAGTGGGAGTTGCCTGCCTGCCAGGGAACAAGGTGTCTACACAGTTGGATCCAACCCTCCATCCCCCAGGCCTGAGCTTTGGCAGTGGAGGTGCTGTTTCCCCAATGCAGGTCATCCCCATGCTGGGGCCAGCAACACCGGGAGGCTTTTGCTGGAAGTGTATGGGGGGGGGGAATGGCCCCCCAGCCCCGGAGCTGCAGGGTCCCCAGTGCTTCTGCTGCTGGAGAGCCAAGGAGGGAGCTGCTGGAACAAAGGGCTTCTGGGAACAGTCCTGATCCGCAGGGCAATGGTGTGGCATGGGCCTACAACTACACTGTCCAGTCAGTACATGGGGCTGCTCTCCTGCCCTGAACAAACAGCTCTAAGCACCTACATCTTGTCTCCCCAAAGAGGGGCACAGCGGGAACACTCCAGGTCAGCTCCTGTCCCAAAGGAGCTGACAGACAGGCACAGGCTAGGTAGGACAGAGGAGGACAGAGAGGGTAGGGAGAGAGGCAGGATGGCCAGGCAGGCAAACAGCCAAGCTGGGGAGAGGAGAGACGGGCAGGGAGCGGGTGCAGTGCTGGTGCCCAGAGTGGGGCTCACAGGGAGGTGATGTCATTAAGTGCATTGTCCAGCTCTTCACTGATGGCTTTGTATTTCATCTTCTGCGCATACACTTCATCTGCAGGTGGCAGCAGGCAGGGAGCAGATGGTGGAATAGAGTGGAGGACACAAGGTGGAGAGAGTGGCTGTGAGCAGTGGGCTGAGGGCAGCAGAGGTGTGCAGGCACAGGTAGGATGGATGTGACTCTATTCCCCACCCTAAGGCAGGGCTCAGACCCCAGGAGCTCTGTGCTCCTGCACCGGACACCGCAGCATCCAGCTTCTCCACTCCCAGAACTCCTGCCCATCCCCTCCCTCTGGCCAAGCACTGTCCAGCCCCACCAGGGTCATGGTGTGTCCAGTGCCACCCCAGGAAAGACGGATACAGGGCTGGTGGGGACATTTTACCTTCTAGATCATCAATGGTTTTCTCCAGCTTCGCCACAGACCTCTCTGCAAACTCCGCTCGGGTCTCAGCCTGCGGGAAGCACAGCAGGGAAAGGTGAGCTGCAGGATGGTGCAGGCTGCACTGCTCTCCAAATCTGCCCCATCTGCATCTCTGGTACCCTTCTCCAGAAGCCCTCCCGTGGGAAAGGCAAGGGAGAAGAAGTGACTAGGGCTCCATGGAGCCTCACACTCCAAATCAGAACAGACTAATGAAGGTCATTCCAGACCCAAGCACCTGCTGAGATGCAGGGCTGCAATTTAGGAAACTGTGAGATGACATAGGCATAATGGGGTCAGAACCCATTCAGGATGGCAAGCTCATGCCTGCACTGATGCAGTGGTGGCACTACACCCCTTACCTCCTTCAGCTTTTCCCCTAGAAGTTTGATTTCCTCCTCGTACTTATCCTCCTTGGTGGAATACTGCAGAGATAGAGACAAACACCTGTGAGTCCCAAGGCATGCCTCCAGCTGTCCTTCACCCCAGCAGGGGACCACAGCATTCCCCAACCCCACACACTCTTCCCAACCCCAGCAGCCTCACTGGGCCCTACCTTGTCAGCCTGGGCCTCCAGGGACTTCAAGTTGTTGGTGACAATTTTCAGCTCCTCCTCTAGGTCACCACATTTACTACATCCCAAGCAGGGCCGGCAGGAGGGGGGGAGTGGGGCCAGAGGGCAGGAGAGAGGCAGGAGCAGAAAGAACAGGCACGGGGAAGCAGGAAACAAAGAGAGAAAACAAGTTGAGAGAGGAGAAAACTCAGTGCAGGCGGACCAGGAGCAGAACCACTGCGAGCAGGAGCTACCGGGACGCATCTGTTCATCCGTTCCTTGTGCTTCCTCGCACAGATACCTGGTGCATCAGCACCAGCCAAGCTCTCGCTGGCCCCGCCAAGGGAAGCAGGGATGGAGGGATGGAGGAGCGTGCCCGGCCTGCACCTGCTGGAGAGGGAGGCGAGGGGAGGCCGCTGGTGGAGGCAGTGGTGCAGAAAGGAGAGAGGTGGCTCGCATGGTTTGAGAGACAGCGACAGAGAGAGGGGGCTGCTGCACATTGCCCCGCACCCCTGCCCCAGTACCTCTTCCTCTGAGGCAATGAGGGATTTGAGAGACTGGTCCATGGTCCGCAGATCTTCTTCCAACTGTCTCAGTCGGCTGGGGTGGAAGAGGGGCACCCCGGGAGGGGGACAGCAGAGAACAGGGTCAAGGATGTGATGCTGGTGGCTTGGCACAGCCCTAGCCCCAGCCTGCAACCCCAAAGACCACCCCAATGACAGCCCCTGCTGCCTCCAGGGACAGACATCCCCATCCCCATGTGTGCTTCCAGGGATTTGGGACCAGGGCTGTGTGGGACCCCTGCACGCTGCCCACCAGGAGCCCCGCTCACCTCTCCGCCACCTCTGCCCTCTCCTCTGAGCGCTCCAGTTCTCCCTCAAGGACAACAAGCTTGCGGGCAACCTGTGGATGGCAGCGAGTGACCCACGTTAGCCCTGTGCTTGCCCCAGCTGGGAGCACAGAGCTATGAGCAGATGGCTCTGGGTGCTGCCAGGGTGTCAGGACTGGGGAATGGGGTACACACCTCCTCATATTTGCGGTCAGCCTCCTCTGCTATGTGCTTTGCCTCCTTGAGCTGCATTTCCTGGAGTTCCATCTTCTCTTCATCTTTCATGGCCCTGTTTTCAATGACCTTCATGCCTCTGAGGAAAGACCATGACAGGAGATGTTACTGCTGTGGGTCAAGGTGTCATCTGCTCATCCTGCCTGCCCATCTGCACATCCTGTACCCTAACCACATCACCCTCCAGCTTCAGAGACACGGGACATTGCTCGGGGAGGATGGCACACAGTAGGATCACAACACCAGTACCCCAAAAATGCTCCTGTGCAGAATTACAGTGCAGCTGGCCCCAGGGCTATATTCCACAGTGAGGTATGGCTATGGTGCCCCTCAAGCAGGCAGGTTCTGAACCCATGTTTGGGGAGAAAAAGGTGTGCAGCCCAAGGTGAGCCAGCCACAACCTCCACAAGAACAGCCTGACAGAGCCTAAGGCAGCCCTTAGGAAATACTGGAAAACATCCTGTGACAAAGCCTTTCTCATTCAAGGTGTTGAATGGGATTACTGAACCCCAACAGAAGAGACTCCTGCAGACTCTTCTCCTCTCAGTCGAATGCTGTTGCTCAAATTGATTTTTGCCAATGGAGGGAAGAGCTCACATAACAGCCAGGAACGCTGTGACATCTCTGGGCACTCCCCTACAATCTGAGTGCCCCTGCCTGCACAGCTCCAGTCTGGGAAACCTGCTTGCCATGAGGATAGGGCAACACAAACCCTGTAGGACTCTTATTGAATGAGGCAGTCCTGTCCTCAAATCTGACCTTAGTTACCAGCACAGAGGTTCCCTCTTGGGCTATTACTGTGTCTTTGAGCATGGAAAGCTGCTCTGGGGAGTAAAACATGCTCATATCTTCCTCCGGCTTTGGTTACAGTCTGGTGCTTTTATAAATACCAGATAAAATTTTTCAGGATTTGTGCTCTGGATAAGAGTGTCTGTATCTGGGGGACTTCTTTGCATTGTGGCTTTGCTCTCTCCCTTTGAAGTCTGCAGGAAAACCAACAGAAACCCCAATAAGGTCACCTCAGAGGGACCCCGCTGCAAAACTAAGGGGGCTGCCTGCAATCCATGGTGGCCTGATACCACTCCCACTGTCCTTTTCCATCCCACCTCTCGCTCTCGTCAGCTGCCTTCTCAGCTTCCTCCAGCTTCTGCAGGGCAGTGGCCAGACGCTCCTGGGCACGGTCCAGCTCCTCCTCTACCAGCTGGATGCGGCGGTTGAGGGAAGCCACTTCAGCCTCAGCCTGGGGGAACAGAAACCCCTCAGTCATCCCATGTCAAATACATATATTGAAAAAAGCATTTGCAATGATTACTGCTGTTCACCACCCAGAACGCCTCTTGGCACTGCGCAACAAGCCCATGTTCACTGGAATGGCATGCCTGACCGTGCATTCCCTCACCTCTCTGTAGGGTTATCTCCATCCCGAGTGGCTGTTTGCTGCTGGCTTCTCCCAGCCTTGCAGCGCCAGCTTGGCACGTGCAGCCCCACCATGTCCTCACACCTCCAGCTCCCGCCCTGGAGGGGGCCGGGGCCCGTTCCTTGGGGCAGGGTGGCCATAGCAGCCGTGCCGTCATGGGGATGGTATTTGGGGTTTGCAGAGCTGTGAGTAAAGGGGGAGGAATGCCCTGTGCGGCTTCGCTCCCGAAAAGGAGATCGGAGCCGCTTGTGGATTTCCTGTTTACAGAGGCGGTGGAGTGAGCCGGGAGCTTCTCCTGCGGGATCCCCCGGGGCCCTGTGCATGAGGGCAGCCTGAAGCCAGGCACGGAGCCCCCCCAGCTGATGTACAGCACGGTGCCGGGGGCAGTGGAGCGAGTCGCCCTCGGCAGGCTGGCGCCTGGCCAAGATGAGGCTGGCAGGACCAGAGCCCTCCCTTTCCCAGGCTCCCCACGCACAGGGCTGGGAGCTGGGGCTGGCCAGGAGCAGTGGCCCTGGCCCTCCGCCAGCCTGTTGACGCCTGGCCTTGCACTCTTTCCATTTGGTAAAGGCCTCCTGCTCCATCGCCACAGTCAGGAAATGCTGCCTCAGCAGCTCTCAGCCCCACTTCCCACCAGGAGGGTGTGAGGAAGACAGACCCCCGAATATCAAGGGATGGGTGGCAATAAGACCTCACCGTGGGGAGCAGCTCCATGCACCCACTCAGGAGATAGTGGCTCCTGCCTATTCACAGGCTGCAGCAGGACTGGCTGGCCACAGTGCCTGGGCACATCCAGCCTCATGCTCCAGCACTGGGAATGCCCCAGGGAATACTACCTAAGCACAGGGACTGTGGGAGCAGCAAGTCACCCTACATGGCCCCACTGAACACCCACCACCCCCTGTGGGGAGCTGGCAGCGTGGGGACAGGCGCAGCCAGCACCACTTTGAGACACAGAGCCCCACAGCCACCTCTGCCCCATGATCCCCCTTTTACAGACACCCTGAGACACAAACAGAGCCCCACAGCCGCCTCTGCCCCATGATCACCCTTTTACAGACACCCTGAGACCTTGTCCTTGGCCAGGCCACCCGACTGGGAGCTGGAGATGCAGCTGGCGCCCACAGGGCAATGCTTTGCTCTGCCTGCAGCATCAGCCTCACTGCGTCGGCAGACTTTTTTTCCCAGGGAATCACCCCCAAAATGGGTCAGAGCCGCCCGGATGGACACTTGGGAACATGAGCTCTCCCGGCAGCTCCCAGTGACCGGGGAACCCGATCTGAGGCTGCAGGAAGGGGCCATTTCCTCCGCACACAGCCCGAGTGACAACAACCCGGGTACCGCACCCAGCTCTGCCGTTCCTGATATGGTGAGAATGTTGAATGAGCGGGCATGGAAAACAGAAAGAAAGGAAGAAAACAGAAAGCTTCAACAACTAAAAAGACAAACCAGGAAAAAGCTGCAGCTTGGGCATGCCATCCCGCTGCCAAAAATGGAAATTCTGGCCTGAAGCAGTGTGAAGGGGTGGCTGGTCCCCACGAAGGGACAGGCTGGAGCTGAAGCTCTGCGGCCCGAACGGCAGAGTCCGCTGGAAGCCAGACAAGAGCCTGGGCGTGGGATTCCGACCTGTGCTCGCCTGCCTCCGAGGGAAGGGATCCTTTCCCAGGAGGCGCCCGATCGCAAGGCAGGGCTGGCCGCTGCCCGCTCCCAGCGCCCGGCCAGCCAGGAAGCCCTGGGGAGCCCTGCACGCAGCATCTTCTCTCGCCAGACCGACGGAGGAGGGAGGAGGCTGCCGGAGGCTGCCCGCAGGCAGGCACTGCCCCGAGCTGCCTGNCCCCGCGGCTCCCCGGGGACCTCCCGCCGCTCCTGCGCCCCGGGGGCGGCCAGCCCGGCTACCGGGGCTCTGGGGGCCGTGACCAGCCGCCGGAAGGGATGTCGGCAGCGGGGCCGGAGCCGGGGGACATCCCGAGGAGCTGCAGGGGTGCCCCCCTCCCTCCTTTTCCCACCCAGCGGCCCTTACCCGCTCCCGGGCCTGCCGCTCGGCATCGGCCTCCCGCTGCAGGTGCTCGGCGCGCTCCTCCGCCTCGTCGGCCACCTGCTGCAGGCTCTGGATCTTCTTCTTGACGGCATCGATGGAGCTGGCGCTGGCCATGGCGGGGGCTGCCGGCGGGGAGGCCACACCGCNGGATCCGCCCGGCTCGGGCAGGAAGCGCTCAGGCAGCGGCCGCTCCCGCCCCCCGCCCTGCCTCCATCCCTTCCTGCTCCTCCTCCTCCTCCTCCTCCTGCTAATGTTCCTGCTGCTGCTGCCTCCGACCGACCTGCTCCACCGCTCCCCCGGGCTAGGCGTGCGATGCTCGCCCACGGCAGGAGAGAGTTCCCACGCCGGGAGGGATGCACAGTGTCCTCATCCAAATAGGACAGAGGGTGCCCCCGGGCAGGGTGCGTGGTGCTCCCCAGCCTTTGGTGACTGTCTCTACATCCCCGCCAAGGCAAGATGCACAGTTGCTTCTGGGCAAGGCACACTGTCCCCCCAGCCCGGGTCAGCACGCATGGCCCCAGGCAGATGCATGGTCCCCCCTGAAGGGGTACGTGGTACCCCAGAGAGGGCACACAGTGGCCCCAAGGCAGGGCACACACTTCTCTCTGTGCCCGGGGTGCATGCTGCCCCCCTCATAAGGGTGCACCGTCACTCTGAAATCCCCCAGAGCAATGGACAGGACCCCAGGGCAATACTCTTTTCAAGCAGTCCATGGAGCCTGAGCGTGTCCTGTGTGAGCCCCTTGGCCACAGGAGCAATGTACCCATGAGCAGTCCCCCAGTGCTGCCCTCCCCAGCCACTGCTGCAGAGCTAAGGAGGGTTGTGGACTTTTTCCTTATGGGGAGTCAGTACGAGGCAGAGCAGAGCCTGCTCCTGGGCATCATCCAGGGCTGCCTGGGCTGCAGCCAGTGCCCAGCATGCATCACGTTCAGTCCCTTGGTATCTGCTCCCCACTGTGAGGACCTGCCCTGCAGCCCCACAGAGACTCATGGGGCCCATGGAGACCCTGGCATCTCCTGCCCTGGGGACTGTGCCCTAGTGGGGAGGTCAAAGCTCCAGCTCCTGGCTCTCCACCCTGGCCAGGGCACATGTCCTGATCCATCAGAAGAAGCTGGAGCTGCTGGCACTCAATCCTCCCTTAAGATGTACTGACAGCTCCCTGGCTGCACTTCACACCTGCCTCCAGGAATGCCAGTTCCCAGGCTGACCTCACCAGCTGGCATCAGTTCCAGGGCCAGGGGTCCTGGGGGTGACTCAGCCACACTGCTATCTGCACCCAGCAGATCCACGTCCCCTTGCCAAGAGGCAGCAGAAGAGGCGATACCGTGGGTCCCCTGGGAGCACACAGCCTTGGGTTTGGCCTTGGGCCCAGCTGGTACTGCCCCCTCCCGGTCCGAATCCTGGACATCAGGAATGCCAGGACTTGGGGGCCCAGAGGAGAAACGAGGGTTCCTGGAAGCAGTGGGGCAGGGATGAGCCAGCTGCAGGCAGAAGGGGGACAGGTTGAGGGGCAGCCACCCTGATCCCCCGGTAGCCAGGCTAGGTGCCTCCTGCTGTGGCCCCACCCCAAGATGCAGTCACTTCCCAGCAGAGTCCAGTTCCCTCCCACCCGCTCAGGGAATCGCCAAATAAGAGCAAAGTCTTGGCTGGGGAAAGCAGCTGGGGCGGGAACACGGGTGAAGCTTTTGGGATCGTGGCCTGGGAACGGCAGAGTTTCCCTAAGGCCCCTGCGGGGTGGCTGGGGACAGGCCAATGCTGGGGATGCAAGGCAATGGAGAGGGCTGTTCTGGCCTAAACCTGCCATCCCAGCTGCACTGAGCACCATGGGCTGTCCCTTCTGGGGACAAGAGGTTCTAGGACCACAGTGGTGGAGCTGCGGGGAAGCTCTGTGAGGTTTCTGATCCAGAGTCAGGCATTCCCTGCTCTGTGCACTGTCTGACACCTCTCCAAGTGTCTGGGGCAAAGTATTTGCACTCTTCAGTGCAGTCCCCATGGCCTTAGTGCCCCACCATCCAGTGCCAGAAGCAGGGCCGGGCAGGGCAGGGCAGGGCCATGCAGGTGGGTGTTTGCTCTTTTAAGGCACTGACATTTTTGCCAAGAGCAGGAGGCTGCCTGGATCGCTGGTGTGAGCCTGAGCCGTCTGAGGGGTTGGGACACATTGTGCTCACATTGGCAGCCAGGGAGGACACGGAGGTGCCTGGGGTGGATGCGCTCTGGCGGTCCACCCAACACTTCCTCTGCTGGAAGCGGGAGCTGTGCTGCACCTCGCACCAGGGAGGAGGTGACACCGGCCCTGGCACTTAGAGCTGTCAGCACATTCAGGTCCCTGGCATGGAGGGGTGACTCCCAGAGCCCCACACATGGTGGCAGCCTGTCCAGGCTTTGGCATGGACCTGGGAGGGCTGTGCTGGTGATGGAGTCCTAGCCCTGCTGCAACCAGCCTCCCGCCTGACACGGCTCCTTCACCATGGCTCCTGCTCTGGCCCTTCCCCTGTGGCTCCCGTCCACTGTATCCTCTGGTATGGGACTATCCATGCTGAAGCCCACACCAATTTGCCAAACTGCTGTGGACCAAGAGCAGGGAAACACCCTCCCTGCCCAGGATGGCATCGCACAGCCCATTGCCAGCAGCAAACCACTCCACACCTCCACACACTTCACATCTGCCCAGTACCACTGTTTGCCCCTTCCTCCGAGCCCTGCCCTGGGAACATCACATCCACTCTCAGCCGCCCTGAGTTTGCCCTGTCCCATACCAGCACAGTGTGGGTATCGGTGTGAACCCCACCACGCACAGCAGCCGCCTTGGCCAGCTTGACATGCCTGTCCCATGCCAGGTTGAATGTGCCCTTCCAGAGTATTCTCAATGTTTTAGAGGACAGTCATCTGTAGGATCAGGGGTCTGAGAAGACCCCTGGCTGCTGCCCAAGGGCTCTGGGCTGCCACAGGACTGGTGTTACCATTGCTTGTCCTTGTCCGCTCACCCCTGTCCTTGGCGGCAGCTTCAGAGATTTGACGCATCTCCCCCATTTAGCTCCATAAACCAGCTGGGATTGAATTTTTTGTTCTCAATCCTGAAAAGCCTGGCCATGCCCTGCTGGCTGGGCTCCAGACAGCTCTCCTTTAGCTTCTCCTCCAGTTTCCAGGGTTGGTTTTCATCAAAGAGGGGCTGGCTACCAAAAGGAGGATTTATTTATAGGGTGTCAAATACCCTGTGTGGCACCACAGATCGTTATACCCCATTCCCAAGCGGCCCCGTGGCCGCACACAGCTGTTCCACCCTTCATCCTGTCCAGGCACAAGCCAATTTCAACACCTTCCTAACATCTCCTCACGGGGATCTATTTCCCAGGAGAAACATCAGTCATGGCACTAAATAAAACTCTTCCTGGCCTTGCCCTTCTCAGGGTACAAAGCAGCACACTGAACCCCAAATCCCCTTCCACACACCCCAAGCATTTTTCCTTGCAGCCAGCACTCAGCTGCTAACCACAGCAAGAGATTTTTCCATTTCTCTGCTCTGCCATGGCTTAGCAAGGAGTTGTGTGTCTGGGGACACTTGTCCCCGTTAGCTTTGGGGAGCCAGGCTGTAGGCTGCCCACAAAGCTCAAGACAGGATCAGCAACCAGCAGTGCCCACCATAGCTGGCCTGGGCCCCTCATCCCACACAGGACCCATCAGCCCAGCTCAGTGTCAACATCGAAGGAATGGGATCCTGACAGTCTTCCCCTCGGACGCTTTCCATATAAGGGCCCCCTCTTCCCTTCACAACCCCACCC
>VXBU01007575.1:28439-65939 GCA_013400315.1 Bombycilla garrulus | reverse complement strand
TTGTACTGAGGGACACTTTTAGCTGGAGTTGCCCACATGGAGAAAATCTCCCAGGAGAGAAGTCAGCAGAGCCCCTGACTTTCCCATCCAGCTGCTGGTGGGGCAGGAGGGCCAGAGCTCTGTGCAGACTTCTTGGCACCCACCTTCCTTCTGTCTTGCACCTTGTTGCCACTCTCCCTGGCACCCACAAGGATATCTGGCACATGCACAGCCCATGGAGTGGCATTTTAGAGTGACACAGGGGCGTACAGGCAGCTCACTGCCCCTCTTCATCTTTCTGCTCTAAATAAACTGTATTCCACAGGCAAAAAAATGCAAACCCTTCAAATCCCAGCTCCTCCAAAAATAACCTGTACTTTAATAACGATCGTAAATGCTTCTGGCACATTCCCAGCTGCAGGGTGGGCTGTGGGTCGGGGGGGGCTGGAAGGAGCTGGCGGAGGGGCCATGGGAGCCGTGTGGCACGTGTGGAAGGCTGGGATGGGATGGGGACAGGAGGGGTGCACAGGCTCCCCCAGCCCACTGCCCCTGGGCTGCAGCCAGCTGTTGCTCGATGCAACTTCTCGGCAGTGGTGCTCCAAGAAGAGAGGAAAAAAAAGCTTTGACAGCTGGAAAAAGTGCCTTTTAGGAGCCCTCAGGCCCGGATGGTGGAGGGCATAGGAGGAGTGGCAGCAGTCAAGAACCGACGAGCTGCTGGCTCCAAGGGGAAAGCAGAAGAGCCACTGCTGGGCTCTGGAGAGCTGCTATTAGTACTGATGAATTAGGCACATATTTGGACAAGGAGAGTCCGTAACTGCCAGCGTGTGGCTTCTGAGGGGAAGGGGAAGATTCATCTCCCATCATTCCTGGGAGAGAATAATTGTTTTTCTGTGAGATGTTTCAGCCTGGAGCAACTTCATGGGCTTAAGCAACTTCATGTGCACAGTGCACGGGGCAAAGATAATGATGGGCATGCTGCAAGCAACGAGGAAATAGCCCTGGAGCCAGGCCAGCCCTCAGGCGTGCCCCCAAAGGATGTTGTTCTCCCTCTCTGCCCCCTCCCCTTTGATCCAGGCATCATAGCCATGTCTGATGGACAGTGCTGGAATCATCTGGGAGCCAAGGGCCGTGACTCTGCCCTTAAGCCCGTCCTCTGTGGTAACCTGTGGGACAAGGGGGTTCAGAGAAGTGTGGATGCACATTCCTCCCATTGCTGCCCCGTGGCCAGGCTCGTCCTGGGCTAAGGTCTCCAAGGATGGTAATCCCCTCCATATTTCATGCTAGGGTCAGAGCTTGCTTCTGAGGAAAAGCTTGTCCTGACAATGGGACCTTTCCAGGTGCAATCTGTGCTGCAGCTTATCGCCCGTCCCTGGGCTCCCCAAGAAGATGGGACATGGTTTGTCCACTAACCTCCAACTTGGCTGAATTTGGATCCCTGCAGAGAAAATGCATCCAAATCCCAGCTCCAAACCTCTGTGTCTGCTTCTCTGAACCTGTGTGCCAAAATAACCCTTTGACCTGTGTGTGAGATTGAGGGACTGTGGTTTATCACACCCACATGTCCCTCCCCTGGCGTTAATGACACACCTCTCTCTTGTACCCCAGCTAGAGGACAGAGCAGCGTACAGCCCTGTGCAGGGGGTGCTGGAGCTCCCTTGTCCCCAGGACGGCAGGATGAGGCCGGAGCTGCCGCCACACTGTGCCCGCTTGCTGTCCTTGCTGGACACTCTGAAGGCCCCCATGTCCGAGCCGGTACCTGGGTGCGAGCCTGGAGCTGGGTCAGGCCAGTGCAGATTGTCAGGGGACAGCTGGGAGGACTGGGATGCCTACGAGAGCCACAAATCCACCCTGGAGCCTGGCCAGGGGTAAGTGTCTGAGGAGAAACAGCCCCTCCACACCCCCAGGGACGTGACCACAAGGGGACGGGGGCTGCTGCCCGGGATACTGCAGGATGCTGCCCTTGTCACTGACGATGTTTGTCGCTCACACAACCAGGAACAGCCCCAGAGGCAAAGGACACGTGCCAACCTGCCCATGGCCCTGTTGCACCCTGCAATGTCCCTGCTGCACCCCACATCACCCCCGCCTGCCCTGCCACTGCTTAGGCCCCCAAAATCCCTGCTGAGTGACAGGGTGGGAACAGGTGGGGACATGCTGGGGCAGCTGCTGCCTGCACAGGTTGGCTCAGGGGGGGCTATTTCGGGGCGTGAGATCAACGCTGGCAGCCGGGAAGGCTCCGGCCACATTCCCAGACCCACACCACACCAGACTGTTGCTTCCCCACTGATGGGCTACCAGTGATTATGGGGTGGGAGGTCCCCCACCTGCACCCCTATTGCACCCTACCCAGGAGTATATTTGGCTGGTAGCAGGAATGGGGCCAGGAGTTGAGCTCCACACACAAACAACCCCCCCCGGCCTTCTCTGAAGCCCAAATCCCCCAGAAACAAAATCCCCAGGATCCCCTCCTGCAGGGGTGGCCCCCCGGCAGCACCTGCGAGGCCAGCACATGGCTGGCAGCGGGGGTCCAGCCTGCTCAGTGCCTGGGGCTGGACGTGCCTCAAATACTTTCCATGCTGTATAAGCACCCGTGGTACACTCCCCCCTCCCCTTGCTGGGAGGGAAGGCGCCCAGGCCCCCCTGCCCTCCCCGTCTTCTGGAGAGGCCCGTTGATACCCAGTTGGCAAGAAAGCAAGAAAACCAGGTTTTATTGATGAATGCGTCCTTCTGAGGCGACACTGGCGTCCCCCACCCCACCTCGGAGGCTTGCGGGAGAGCTGGCTTCCTTCAATCTTTAATATGGGATGCTTAAAGTATCAAAATGGTGAGATAAGCCTCAGCAAGTGCAAAGGGGAAGGGACGGGGGTCCCAGGGCCAAGGAGGAGTGGGATTCTGGGCTATGGGACCCCGGCAAGAGCTGGGTGTTAGTGGGCAGGGCATGAGCTGGCAGGGAAATAAATGAACTTTGAAAGCTGCAGGCTCAATACTAGAGAAATGGAAAAGTTACAAAAATACTACAGATCCTGGAAAACAATGCAGGCACTTGGGAAGAAGGACGAAGGCAGAGCTGGCTGGGGCCGCAGTCGGGGGGAAGCCCTGCAGGAAGGCAAAAAACAGCTCTGGGGGTGAACTCATCACATCCCCCCATCCTGAGTGAAGGCACCATGGCTTCCAACCCTGCTGCTCCCCAGAGGGGCCTGGGCTGAAGAAAGATAGTCATGGGGGGGACTCAGGGCCTTCCAGGGCAGCTGTAGAGGAAGATTCAGCCAGCAGTAAGGCATTGGAGGTGAAAGGCAGCTCCACGCAAACTCAGCGAGGGGTGACTGCTCTCCGCACGCTACCGCACAGGAGAGGGCAAGCCACCCGCCTGTCCCCATCCCGCGTGGAGGAGAGAGGAAAAAGGGGCACGAGAGGGAAGGAAGAAGGCACAAGTAAATATCCCCTTGCAGTGGAGAGCTCTGTGGGCCCGCACCCCGGGGCTGGCGGGTGAGCCCTGAGCCAGTGCAGCCCCGGCTCCCACCCCAACCGAGTCCCTCCGAGCGCTCTGATTGTGCCTTGGGTGTGCATGGGAAGGTGGGCTGGGCAGCGAAGCGGAGCTGCTGGTGCGGCACCGGCTTGGAGGGGCAGTTGAGTTAGTCCTGTTGCTCTGGGTGCGGGCAGAGCTCTGGTCTAGCCCAGACAGCCCTTCGCTTGTGGCGGGTCATCTTAAATAGGAGCAGGCAGGTGGGCGGGCGGGCAGCAGTCTGTGCTGTGAGCGGAGGGCGTGCGGCTCAGTTCTGCTCCTCGTCCCGCAGCTCCGAGGGCAGGAACTTGTACTGCTGCTGCCGGATCATTGCCAGCTTCTTCCGCGCCTCCTCCAGCTCCCGCTCCTTGCGCAGCATCTCCTCCTGGGCGGCGATGATCTGCCAGGAGAGAGCCCCGGGGTCACAGCTGCCTCCCACAGGGATGGCCAGAGCCTCTGCCACAGCAATGTCGACCCCAGAGCTGGGTTCTGTGGCTGCTGCTTCCCTGCCATCACAGCCATGGTCCCACTGGGCATGAGGGCTGTTTGTCCCTGGGCTGGGAGCATGGTACTCTGCACATAATGCGGAACAGCACAGCTTCTGGGCTCAGCCCCATGTGCTGTGTAGTGGGTCCCAGCTGCAGTACTGGGACTGTGGCACCCCACACTAGGTAGATCACACCCTCTACCCACTGCTCTGCTTTTTCCATGTGTCACAGAGGCTGGGATACTGTACACTCTGCACCAAGGAGAAGCCAGGGCTTTACACTCCTAGGAGCATGCACTGTCACCCACTGCTGCTTGTGGCAGGATAAGGTGAGGCCTCATTGTTCATCTGGTCCTCAGTGGGAAGCATGAACTCACAGCATTTTTGTGAGAGTATCTCAAGACATGACCTGTGGTTGCTGACAGCTTGGTCACAGAGAAGAGCTCACAACTTTCACAGCCTGTCCTGGGAATGTTGTGAGAAAGTACAGAGGAAGAACTAAAACAATCCCAGTGGGCTGAGGGGTGTCACTTGCTAGACTAACACAATTTTAGTCCACAAACTCATCTTAGAAGATGAGTGTCTTTTCTCAATAAAGTGCTTCATTGTGCCTTCTGAGGCATGGAGTCATTATTGTGGCCATACCAGCCATCCCTAACTCAATGGTGACATTGACTTATGCTGGTGGGTGCTAGGACATGCTTTTGAGACCGGTACACACAGGTTATGGCACCTAGAGCTGCTCCTGCCCTGCTGGAGCAGCCTTACTCCTCACCTGTGCAATTCCTCCGACCATCTTCTCCTTCACCACCACCGTTTCATCATGGTCCTGGAAGGCAGCTGCCTTCTGTGCTGCCTTCACTAGATTGTCTGATGCCCTCTTCACGGCATTTCCAGCGGCCTGCAGCAGAGAGATCCTCAGTGTGAGTCACAGCCCAAGGGTATGACTGCTTCCCAGGGGTGTAAAGAACTCCTGCACCAGGCTGGGCAGCAAGCAGGACCAGCAGCCAGAAGCGCTGGGAGCTGCAGGCAGGGATTCCTTTACATGGCTCGCTGCCTTGTCACCCGCTCATGACCATTTCAGGCGCTTCTGCTCCCAGCCAGGCTCTGACTCCTCTCTGAGCAGCAGGGCAGGGACTGGGAGGCAGCCCTGCTGCCTCTCCCCAGCCCTTGGCCCCAGTGCTGAGACCCCATGTTAACCCCCCAACACATGGGCATTAACCTCTTGTGTGCCACGGCCTCTGAGGATTAACAGTGCTACAGAACATGCTCCCCACACATTAACTTCTTGGATGCCAGTGAGGAAGTGCACCCATTTCAGGTATTCCTGTGCCAGGCTGAGCAGCCCAGCATCCCTCACATGCCTGGCACACAGCTAGCAGTGAAATCCAAGCAACCTGGAGCCTCAGTTCCAATGAACTTCCCACTGATGGCATGCAGACAGGGAGCATGGGCTCCACAGAGCTTCCACATGCCCTTATCCCACTCCCAGCCACCCTGCAAACAACAGGGGCTGAAGAGGCAGCCAAGGACTCACCTGGAGCCGCTTCATGGCCTCCGAGTCATGGTCAGCCTTCACCTTGCAGGCCACCAGAAGCTGGGCTGTGGAAGCAGCCACCTGCTTGGCAGAGGAGATGAGCTTCTCCTCGCTGGCATGGCCCTGCACCGCGGCGTTGGCGGCTTCGCACAGGTTGTTGGTGGCAGCAGCCACCATGCGTGCCTGTGGCAAGAGAGGCTGTCAGGGGAGGTACAGGAGCCCTGATCGGCTCCAAGAAGGGTTGTGGGGCATGGGATGGAAAGAACCAGGTTCCACTGCATGTGGGAGAGGGAGGAAGAAGCATGGCTGCTGCTTCTAGTGAGGACATGCAAAAGGGCAGAGCATCCTCATGTTTGCAGCAGGAGTCAAGAGGAAAGGCTCCCCCTCAACCCCTCAGCATGACCTTGACACTCACGGCTGAAATGAGACCCTGGGACCACTGTCCATCATCCACTGCGTTGGCTGGGATGGCGCCCACCTATGAAGAAGGAGAGGAGGAGTAAGGGTCAGATGCTGCACACTCTTGTCACAGGCATGAGGACTACAAGCAGCCCCAGAAGAAGGGAGAACCCTTCTCTACATTTTCTTCTTCCCCTCTTATGGCCTTACTTTTCCTTGGGCCACTAATTCCCGCTGGGCTGCTGAGGCTGCCTTCACCAGGGCACTTGTGGCTGCAGCAATGGATTTGGCAGCTTCCAGGATTTGCTCCTCAAAGTTCAGGCTCTCGTCTGCTTGCTGTGGGCAAAAGCAGAGTGTGAGTCTCAAGCAGGAGTGCTGGGACAGATGGAGCACAACAGGAGGATGGCTGCAGGGGGCTGAGGGGAAACATCCAAAGCTGGATTAAGGGCTGTGGGGTGCACAGGGCATGGGCTACTCAAGGAAAGTCCAGCTGGGGATGTGGGAGATAGCTGGAGTACAGGAAGAGGGACCAGCTGTCAGATAGGGCTTCAAACCTGGCTAAAGCACAGACAGGTGAGCCCCACCCTACCTCCAGCTAAGGACAAAGGTCAGACAAGGCTCAGCACTTCTACCTTGGGCTTGGCCCTTGGTTTCAGCTGCTCCAGTTTCTTGGCTGCAGCCTCAATGGCAGCTGCTGCCCCCAGCAGCTCATTCTCAGCGATGACAGTGGGGTCTTCTGGGTCAACCCACTCGGTCCCTAGGAACACCGGGAAGCCAGGTAGGTTACACTTGCATGCAGCCTCATTTCTGAGTTTCCTTGCCTCCTCCAGCTGCTGCTGAGCCCTCCATCCTAATCCCAGCCCTTGGTCCTGCCCCTCTGAGCAGGACCTTCCCTTACCTTTCATGGCCTCAGCTGCCTGGATGAGCTCGGTGACAGAGCTGGCCACGCGCTTGGAGTAGCCTGCCAGCTGCTGCTTCAGCTCGTGGGTCGGCTTCTGCAGGATCTGGGGAGAAGGAGCAGATGTAAGCACCTGGAAAAGGGGGACTCCGTAGGTCTGTTTGGGGTGCACTCCCCAGGTAAGTAGGGTGGGATTCCCCAGCCCACTTTCACATCATTCACTGTCTGAGATGCTTCCTCAAGTGACTCTGGCTATCCTCTTCGTGCCCCAGGATAGGATGAGCTCCCCCAGGGCCCTCCTGCATCTACAACTTCTGGGACATCTTACAGACACAAGACCCTCAGCAGAAGCCTTTCTGCACTCAGCAGCTACCCACGCCAAGGCTTCTCCCCTGCAAATCATTTTAAGCTGCAGAAGCATATCCCCTTCACAGACCTTCAAATGACTTCCACTTTGGAGGTTTGTTTGCAAACACAAGCTGGGCAAAGGGGTGCACCGTGGAGTGACGTCCCAGCCGAGAAGGGCTGGCCCCATCAGGATGAGGTGGCAGGCAGTGCCCTAAGGGTCCCCCCCCGGGTTGGGAGGGACACATGCACACACCACAGCACACGTGTGCACGCACACGGGGTCTGTATGCACAAGCAGAGCTTACTGCTGGCCCGACTTGCAGCAGCTGCCCATCAGCTAGAGCAGGGGTGAGTACACAAAGACAAACATATGGACCCCAGGGTCCCTGTGGACACACGCAAGTCCCACCCCAGCACTGGGCTGGGCACACAGACACGCCATGAGCAAGGCTCATGCTGAGTTAGAGACCAGCAGGCACCCCAGTGTTGCCTTACTCACCGGCTGACAGAGAGAAGGGAGAAGAGAGAAAAGAAAGCAATGAATGCCCCAGCTAGAAGGAGGGGAGATAGGGGAGGGTAGGGGAAGCTTTTTGGTGAGGGTGAAGGGCAGCCAAGAGGAGAAGTGGGAACAAAGGGTCAGAGATCCTGGGTGGGGAGCTGTGCTGTCATCATTAGCTTTTACTTCAGCCTTGCAGGGCTGGGCAAAACAGGGCACCTGGATGAGGCTTCCAGAGCCAGAGGAGCCACCTACACTCAGAGCAGCCATGGATCTACTCTCCTCCTCACACCCTTTACACCTTATTTATCCCCACTCTGAATTCCTTCACTGCAGTTCTGAGCCACGGAATCTCTCTGCTTTTTGAGGGAGAGACCTATTGTTACCAAATACCAAGTCCCCATGGAGGTTCAAATTCCTACCCCTCCCCAGTGAAATATGCAGGCTTTCCCACTCCTCTGCCGGGAGCCATGTTTTCCAGCTCGAGACAAACAACCCTTATTCTTGAACCCTAACCATACTTGTTCATGCTCTTCAGAAGGCACTAGTTCCCCTGGGGACACAGTGTGCAGCAATGACCTTGCTGCTGCTGGGGAATGAGGCAGCACCCCGTCTGCCATCTGCCATCTCCCATTGCCCTAGATCCTTCCTGCTTGTGGTTTCCCAGGAACCTGCTGTCCTCTGATAAACAGGACCCGTGAACTTCATTCCTGCCTCCACAGACCAGAGTGCTGTGGAGACTGAGGTGAGCCATGGCTTTTTCCTGGCCTTGTGCTGGGCCATCCCAGCAGAGCAGTGTGAGGCTCAGAGTTCTCGAGCTGATGGCACACAGTGATGGCTGGTGTGCCCTCATGAGCACATCTAGTCTAAATGCCTTATTATTAAGTCTGCTGTCTCCTCTGACAACGTGTTTAAAACTGGTAAACGATCTCTGTCTGGAGCTGAAGGCACCCTGGAGGCTATAAGCTTACTAAGAGGCACCTCCAGTGAACATTTTAAGGGATGTTTCATTGTATGATAGTCAAAACATTGCGCGGCAGCAGGATGGTAACACCCAAAATACAGGGGAATAGCGTGTTCCTGCAAGCAGGCTGACCTCGGGCACTGCCACACTAAGTCATTAGCCTAATCATCTGTTAACAACAGGTCAGCCAGAGAATTTCTACTCAGCACTCCAGCCTTGGCTGCCATGATTCATGTGTGCCTGAAGCATCTTCCAGGCAGACATTTGATCTAGATGCAGAGGATGGAAAACTCACTGCTCCCCTTGGAACTGTACCCCAGTGGTTACCTCCCTTGAATAAAACCACCCCTTGACTTCTCCTCTACTCAGCTTCAATTTCTAGTCATCGATTCCTGCCCACTGCCAGTGCTGGTTACCCTCTGCCTAAGGGGGCTTTCCCTGCAGGAAACCACAACCTGGGCTCCACCACTTTGTAGCTGGTGATCCCAGACAGGAGACTCACTAACCAGCTTAGTGCACCCTTGACACAGAGCTGAATCACTGTCAGTCTTTGTCCTGACTTCAGTCTGACAGATCTCACAGCACTATGGGTTGAGTGTGCACATCCCCACATCCCCTGACTCCACTTCTGTGGTCTTGCCAAGAATGCAAACTGTTGGAAGGACTTCACTGGATCTTTTCTACCATGCTAGAGGCTTAATTTACTTCTTGTAAACTAATGTTGCAGCTGAAGTCCTTGGGAGGACTCAGTCAGAGGGAGACTGGATCAGAAGGGTGCAGCGGGCGCTTGCAGTCACTATCTTTGCTATGGCAGGCACTGTCCATCTCCCACACATAGTGCTGAGCACATGACATGCTTTGTTTTCCCACTGCCTGAGATCTATTATTCCTATCACTTTTACTGGAAGCTGTATTTTTACAAGATTATGCTACTGTGTTATTGACCTTCAGCCTCCATCTGTTTGCAGCCAGTTAATCTCCATCTGTTGTTAGCAAAATACCTTTCTTAGAGCCTGTTGAGCTCTCTGACATCTGCTTCCATGGCAGGGGCACGGACACATGCTGTGCCAGCACAGGCAGTGAAGAGCTGTGCAAAGGTCTCAATGGGACCAGCTAAAGAGCCCAGAGGACCTTGGGGTTTTGGGGAACACCCAGGCAATCCATGGTCAGCCTCTGCCCACCCTGGGAACCTGGGGACACTCACCACCAGCACATGCTCCAGCAGCTCGAGGTAGCCATCAGCACACTCCTTGCCGAAGCGCAGTGCCCGCTGCCGCACGTCCCCGCTCACCTCTGGGTGGTAGGCTGCTTCCTGCAACCCAGAGACAGAGAAACCCCGATTCACATCCAGCACCATCCCTAGCTCCACTCACAAATCTGTGCCAGAGATCCACACCGGCTGCCCGCCCCACCTTGCAGGAGCGCAGCATGTCTGCGATGGCCCTGCGGCTCAGGTTGGCTGTGGCGATGACATCCTCCTGCCGGCACGAGTTGCCAGCGGCCACTGCTTTGGCTGTGGCCATGGTGATGCCTTTTGTCATGCGGATGAAGTCCTCCGGGGTGGAGACCTTGGCGGGAGGCACCGGGGAGGAGAAGACCTGCGAGGGGACAGGCAGCGGTGAGGTGCTGGGCCGCGGCAAGTGCCACGGCAGCACCAGCACCGTGGCCACACTCACCGCCAGCTCCTGGCGAATGTGCTCGATCGTGGCCTCCAGTGCCCGTGTCCCCTTCGTGGCCTCGTCCTCAACAGCCTTCACTGTCTTCAGCAAGGAAGTGACATTTGTCACCATCACCTGTAGAAGGACAAAGAGAGCCAGGTGAATCCCCACATAAGATCTGGCCTGCTGCCAGTGCCTGTCCTTCCCCTGTGGATTTGTCCGAAACTGTCCCATCCCCATACTCCACTCACACTGCCTCAATTGCTCCTCTGAATGTTGTGTTCCACTTTTTACGTGTCTCTTCCTACCCTTTTGTCCTGACTACACCCCAGTTGTGCTCCTGTGCCCACATAGGCAGAAAAAAACCCCTTCTCTTTCTCCAGCCCCCCTGCCTCCTCCCCTTCTTCCCATCACAACCAGCACAGACCTTGGCAGAGTTCTTCAGCTGGTAGACAGCAGGGTCATCTCCAGCTTTGCCAGCAGCTGCTTTGGTGGCACCGATCAGGTCTCCAAGTGCCTTGGCCACATCTTTCACAGCATTGATCAGGACCACCTGGGGAGAGCAAGACCAAGGGAATGCCTGAGCTAAAGGCACACTTAAGCTGGGGGTGGTGTGGCCCAGCAGTGAGATACCTGGGCACCACAGGGCACACAGGGAGTGCAGCTCAGCCAGCACCAGACAAAGCCCAGCCTCCTCTCTCCCCAGCTCTTGGGATCCAACCTGAGCACTACATGACATCTGCATCCCTCAACCCGTCCATGTAAGCTACCAGCAGCCTCCACTCAGCCCACACATCCAATCACACCTGAGTTTCTGGGTCTTCAGATCCCAGGCTGGCAGCACCCAGCTTCACCACCTCTGCCAGGCGGGTGATGGTGGACACAGAGGACTGGGCAGCCTGGGCTAGCTTCTCCTGGCTGGCTGTGGCATTCTGCACCAACACCTTCGTGTCCTCCACCAGTGCCTTGGCCGTCTTCAAGATGCCCTCCCTGGAGAAAAAAAAGTGCATCAGGCAGGACACAGCCCTCTACTGCATGGTCCTCGGGGTACAGGGAGACTGTGGATCCTGTTTTTTCTATGTACAAGCTGGAGTTTTGGGAAACTGAGCCAGCACAACCTGAGCTTGAAGCTCTCCTTGGGGCTGACAGCCTGATAACAGAGAAAAGCTCACAACTTTCACAGGCTGTCCTGGGAATGTTGTGAGAAAGTGCAGAAGAAGAATTAAAACAATCCCTGCAGCTGGTGTTTGTGAACATGTATATGAGATACGGTTTTTTGTCCCAAGATGTTTTCAAGAAGATGTCCTTCAGCACCAGTGGGCTGAGGGGTGCCACTTGCTAGAACAATATGATTTTAGTCCACAAACTCATCTGGAAAAGGACAAGCTTTTCTCAATAAAGTACTTCATTTTGCCGTCTGATGCATGGAAACATTACTGCTGCTGTGCCAGCCGTTCCTAAAGCAACAGCGACAGGTCCACAGCTCAGAAAGACCATGGAACAGAGCTTGACACCCCTGTCTCTGGCTCAGCAGAAGCTGGACATGGTGCCTGGGTACCTGTGGTCAGCAAAGGTCTCAGAGTTCTCCCGGTTGAGGGTTCCTGCTGTAGCAAACATGATGGTGGTGTCAAGGTCAGCAATGATGCCGGAGACAGCACTGGCTGCTGTGATGCAGGCTTGTGTCCCACGGTTCCCAGCCTGAAGAGCTGCCAGCACATGAGACACCTGTGGGGTATGAGTAAAGTGACTGGGGAAGCACAGCAAGTCCAGGGAACCCTCACTGCACACACCTCCAACACCTCCAAGGGTGGAGCTGCTTCATACAAAGGAGAGGAACTAGGAGTATTTTGGTCTGCACACTCCTTCTTAGCTTCCAGTTACTTATTTTTACCTTGCACCTATCATGTTTGGTAGCCTAAGAGATGCTGGACTATGCTAGTTTTCAAATTTGTAACATTTGCAGATGCCAGGCACAACTGACTAATGTTTACTTTTGTGGTTTTGTTTACAAGTACTGCTGCTCTACCCTTATCGATTTTTTTATGCCATGTTTTCATCTGCTCTTCAGAAGTGTGCTCTTTAGATTGGCTTGATGGACAGGATGCCAGCACAAAGGGAAGGGGAGACTGATCACTGACCATGAACTGCAAGCATTGCTGCAGATGCTTTGCCCAACCCTGCAAGAACTGATCTGGAGAGCCCTGGCCTGTCACCAGTGTGTAGGTCAGTTTTGCCAGGCAGACTGCAGGACATCACAGTCACCCACCCAAGCACCAACTGCTGTCATAGCGTCTGGAGAGGGGGATCCACCCTCCACCCCATCAGCTGGGCAAGCGTGAGTGTGGCCAAGAGAGCCAACAGAATCCAGCAGGACCAGGAAAGAACCCAGCATGGTGGATCCAAGGGCCCATGGCTGAATCCAGCATCCCTCCCACCTCACTGTGCTGCCAAACCTCTTTCTCAACCACCTACCTTCTCAGAAACCTTGCGTGCACTCTCTATCAGCTCCTTCTTGGTGTAGGCATCACTGGGGCTGCACTGCAGGGCTCCAGCCTTGGTGACCAGGGCAGCACAGCCATGACCCAGCTCCTGCACCCGGCGCTTGATGTGGGAGCCGATCTGCAGAGGAAAGTGTGTGTGACAGAGTCAGCAGGGAACTAAGCCCTGCATCTGTGATACCCACTGGGAAACACCCGACACCCAGCTCCTCTTTCCCAATCCTCCCACTCAGGAGAAGGATAAAGGAAACACAGCTTTGCTCCTTGTTACTATGCCATGTTTCAGGGGAGGTGTGAAAGCTGCCCGCCCCCAGCTTCAATGGGAGGTTCAAGTGTCCCTGTCCTCTGTTCTCACACCCCAACAGCCCCTGCTCTGCCTCACAGCACACTCCAGCATTTCCCCAGGCTCGCACCTCCTCGTTCTCGGCAGTGAGGGCAGCTGGCTTGGCCTCTTGTGCCAGCTGCCCATAGTCATGGGTGAGTTGGTTGGCCAGTATGCCCAGCTCATCTGGGTTGGTGGTGGATTTGGTGACCTGTTGATGGAAGAAGAGCAGGAGTTGGATAGGGCAAAGAGGGCAGTAGCCTGACGGAGTGGCAGGCAGTGCATTCTACAGTGACAGGCTTGCTTGCACCCACCATTTCCTGCACAGTCACTGCAATAGCCTTGGCTGTCTTCACCATCGTGGTCTGGTAATCCACAAAGGTACCTTCTGGCTCACCCATGGGCCCTTCGTCCAGCTGCAAGAGACCACAGGGAGATTCTGGCTCCAGCTCTGACCCACAAGGTCTTTAGCTTGTAGGGTTTGACCCTGATTCTTCCTCTCTCCCACACCCAGCCCTGTCCAGGTTCTCCCTTTGCTCCCCTCACCTGGTTGATGGCTTGAGTGATGGAGTCCACCATGCCCCCCACAACTCCTGCAGCACTAGCTGCCTCGTTCAGGGTAGTGGTCAGGTCCTCCACTGCTTCCTTCATCATCTGCACAGCCTCTTCCAGAGCCTCCTGAGTGTGGGCAGCTTGCTGCAAGGAGAAGACAGAGTGAGGGAAGGCAGGCGGCGGGTGGCTCCCCTCCCAACAGGGATGCTGCACATCAACCCTGGGTTTTCCATGTCTGGACATGTGTGCGCACCACGCAGCATTCACATGCAAAAGAGGGCACACCACCAACACGTGCCCCTCCTGCTCACCTTGGGGTTCCCACCAGCCTCCTTGGCTGTGTACAGCATCTGCAAGGCGGATTCAGCCAGTGTTTTGGTCTGGTCCAGAAGGTTCATCTGCTGCTGGTGGTTGGGTGTTTTGGAGGCAGCGCCGACAGCTGCCATAATGAGTGGCTCGAAATACTGAGCCATCTGGGACACCTAGGGAAGAGCAGTGTCAGCACCAGCAGCTTCCAGCCCCAGCTGCCTTGTACCTCCCCTCCTCAGGCACCGAGTGCCACGCCCCCATTACCTTGTGCCCCAGCTGTGAGGCCTCGGCCCGTGCCGCAGCAGCCACAGGCTCAATCAGGTTGCTGATCTCCTGGACAGCTGTGATCATCTGATTGTGCAATGCCTGTGCAAAGAGAAGGTGTTGAATGAGGCTGCAGTAGGGCTCAGGTCCCTTCTTGCTGCTGAGAGGTCAGGGAAGGACCCCTCCCTTAGGCTTGCCCACAGCATGTCCCTGACCCACCTCCTGGGAGATATCTTGTCGAGGGGCCAGCTGCTGGCTGATGGCAGCGAGGGATGCCTGGTCTACCTCCCGCAGGCATCTGTTCAGGACCTCGATGGCCTCATCACACTCCCGCTGTCCTGGAGCTTTGTCCCTGAGCGACACATGAATCAGCCAAGCACTGACAGCTGCTACAGCACCCCTTCATCCCCAGCCTTGGCTGGTACTGGTGAGCAGCAAGACTCCCAGGCTTTGGGGCAACCCAGTGTTGATGGAGCCTGAGCACATCATTGTGTGCTCCCATCAACCATGTGACAACTGGAAGAGCAGCTTCCAGAAAGAACAAAAGGGATGGGCATCTTCCATCCCATCCCTTGCCTGCCTGCATCAGCTGTGTCCAAGGAGATGAGCCAAAACATCCCCAGGAGTGCTTGCTCAGGACAGGGGTATATGCCAGCAAGGACAGAGCCACAGCCACAGAAGGAGGACTCTGCTCACCTCATGTTGGTGATCAGCTTCTTGATGGAGTCTGAGACTGTGCGCGAGTGGCCAGCGAGCACTGACCACTGCGGTGGGTCCTTGGGGTTGACAGCCAGAGAGCGGGCAGTCTGGATGAGGCCAGCAGAGCTCTCCAGCATGGTCTTGGCTGAAATGACAATGGGCTCCATGGCTCTGCGCCCCTGCACAGGGAGACAACAGGCTGGTGAGGCAGGAAGTGTGCATGGGAAGTTGCTCCCTCTCCCATGACCCTTACCCCAGAGCAGGCCCTTGAAGCTCAAGGCTTGCTTCCATCTCCCCATCATACCCCCTCAGTGCAGGCCCCCAGGCTCAGGCACAGCTTCTTTCCACCCCAGAGCAGAGCCTGTCACAGCCAGGCTCCATCCTCCCTGTCCCAGCAGCATCCCACCTCTGGGCTGATCTGAGCAGGAACAGTTGCAAACTCTGGGTTGGAGGCGAAGGCTGTCAGGTTATCCACAGCCTCTATGAGAGGGGCAGTGGCAGCACGGCACCGCTCCCGGTTCTCCTCGTTGAACTCTCCATCCAGGGCCTGGGGTGGAGAGACCAGAGCAGTTACCCAACCCCCAACATACCCCAAATCCCATCACCACCACACTGCCTCAGAAAGGACTCTGCACCTTGATGGTCTTCACCAGGTTGGCTGTGCTGTTGGCCACCTCCTTGGCCGACTGGACAAACTGGCGCTTGGCCACAGGATTGGCCGTGCGGGAGGACGCCAGACGGCACGTGTTGCACAGGGCTGAGGTGTGTTTTGCTACGATGGTCGCTGCTGACAGCACCTGCAGGGGAAAGCAGAGTAAGGTACAATCCACCATCACCCACTATTCCTACAGCTCTCCCTTCTCACCCACCCTGTGTAGGGCACATGCATCCCTTTTGGGACCCAAGAAGGATTGCCAAGATCCTGCATACCCACAGAGCCCCGTATCTGGACTGTCACCATTGCACCAAAGCTGTCAGCTGGTTTCCAGTGCAGCTGATGGGGCCTGATGAGACACAACCCATTATCTTGGCCAACTCCTGGGATGCAGCACTTCCAACTAGCCTCATACTCCTTTTGATGCAAGCACGTGCCTGTAATGGAGCCCCACCCCACACTCACCTGGGACTGAGTACAGGCAGGGTCCACCAGGTTCTGGCAGGCCATCTGGATGGCTTGGTTAGCTCTAGCAAACTGGGTGGGATCCACCAAGCCCTGCTGTCCGGCCTGGCTGTTGGGGTCTGAGACTCCCACAAGGTAGGCAGCCTAGGAGCACAGGAGACATGATGAGAGACAGCCTGCACGCTGCAGGGAGGCTCACAGAGGGCGTGGGCTGCCGAGGAGTCTGGCAGCATTTCCCACTTATTTGCAAGGGCAGGGCTGGGGTGTGTGCAACAACTATACCTCTGGGGTAAGGCACAGGGCTGGGACTAATTGTGTCTCACCTGAGCAGCTGCCTCTGTCAGCCCACAGAGAGCTTTGGAGGCGGCACTGATGGAGTCACCAAACTCAGGCAGTTTGCTGTTCTTAGCATTCTGCGAGATGCCAGCCATGGACTCTCCCAGCACCTGCAGGATATACCACACATTGATTATGGAGACTGCCCCTGACTCCTGCAGTGCTCCCAGGATCAGAGCTCACTGTGCTTCACTGGTAAGGGAGGAGCCACCTTCCCTTTGTTTCCATATCCTTCCCAAGCCCTCCCTGTTCTTCCCCAAACCTCCATGGGGTTACCTTGGAGTTCTCCATGACACTGTCAAGGCAGTTGAAGTAGGACATGTCATTGACATTCTGGGTGGGGTTCTCCAACAATTCCTTCACCGTCTGCAGGGACACAGGTGTTATACCCAGAGGAAAGTTCTGCACCCTTCACTTACATCTCCTCTTCATTCCCTCCCTGTTCCTGCAAGTCCCTCCACAACCAGGATCTCAACGCCTCCCCAGTGCCTTGTCAATATGTGGCCTCTTACCTCCAGCTCCCGCAGGGCATTGTCACATTCCTTCTGGCCTGGGGCCTGCTGGGTGCACATGGTGATCAGCTGGTTAATGCTGTCAGTCACAGCCCTGCCAGGGACATGGGAGAAAGATCCACAGATCAATGCCTGCCCCACCACCCAGCCCCATTGCTATGGCCAGCAGCTCTCAGGGAGCAGTTCCTCTTACCGTGCTGCTGCTGCCAGCTGATTCTTGAGGTTGGGAGCAGCAGGGTCAGCAGAGAGAGCCTTTGCAGCCAGCAGCAGCTTGCTGGAGGACATGGAAATGCTCTTCAAGTTCGACACCACCTGTGCCTGGTCCTCCTTATTCTGAAAGGAGCCAAGATGAGTTTTCTGCAGCTCCTTTTTAAAGCCCACACCCATCCTGGCTCTTCTATGGGATTTTCAAGCTGAGCTAGTTCCCTTCATCAACTTGTCAGCCAACAGCAAGGATATATGAATTCTTGACAAACTAACTCAAGCCACCTACTCCCTGTTGCTGTAGTTTTGCACACCTCCAGTCCCCATCTTCCTGGCTGCACTGGCCACAGCCACCCTAACCACCACTGCCTGGCCACCCCCTGTCTTCGGTCAGCCACCTTCTCAGATATCCCAAATCTCTCTCTGCATTCATGATGCCCCAACAGGCACTTCCTCTCACCGGGGACTGGCTGGCCATCTCCACTCCCGCCTGCAGGAATTCGTTGAAGTCATGCCCGAATTTGCCAGAGGACTTGGCCAGGTCTTGAGGGGTGCCACGCGACGCCTGCACCAGCTCATTGGCAGACTGATTGAGCCCTGCTGCTGCCTGGTTCAGCTGGCTCTGCGCCTCCTGGAAGCTCTTGGTGCTGGGAGGGAACTGAAAGGAAGGAAAGAGCTTAGGAGAGGTAGAGAGATGAGTGGAGATGGCAGATGAAAGTCTGGCACATGCTTGGGGATATGCTACAGGAACCCCATGCAGTTGAACCAGCCAGTCCAGTCTGGCTTCTTGCCAGAAGACTTCCCCCTTCCCCTCCTGCCTCAGCTCAGCTCACCGAATCCGAGAGCAGCCTCTTGCTGGCCTCTCCCACCATGCGGATGGCAGCGTCCACGTCCCGCTGCCCTGGCAGGCAGTTAACACAGCGGTTCAGGGCCTGTGACACTGCCTTGGCCACCTGCAGGGAAGCAAAGAGAGGTCACCACCTCCCAGCCAACACCACACCCTTCCCACAGCCTGATGGGGCACGCTGCAGTACCCACTGTCCCCACCTGGGCCAGGCGCTGCTGGCTCTCTGGGTCACCGGGCTTGGCCACTGCCTTCCGGGCCTCCTCGATGAGGTTGTTGGCTTTGTCCATGACATCACTGGCGCACTCCAGCATGGCACTCTGTGCCTGTGGGTCGGAGGTGTTGGCTGCCACACCACGGGCAGCCTGGCTGAGCGAGCGCAGGGCCTGGGCCACTTCCCGGGCAGCAATTCCTGGGGGGATGGAGAGGTCAATGCCTGTCAGCTCAGTGCCCCTTCCCCCAGCCCTGTTGCGGAGACCAGTACCTGTGTAGTTCTCATTGCCCTGGGCCACCTCTCCCAAGAGGTGAGCGATGGCAGAGCTGACAGCTTTGGTGCTGTTCCCCAGGTCCTGGGCACACTTCTCCATCTGCAAGGGGGACAAGTTGGGGCATGCTGGTGAGCTGCACCTTTTGGCAACTCCACTGCCCCAGAGTCTACCCCGAGCCACCCTTCCCTACACCCTCACCGTCTCTCCTGGCAGAGGCTTGAGCTTGCCATCACGGGCAGCTGCCTTGGCTTCCTTCAAGTCCCTCTCCAGGCTCTGCACCAGGCCCAGCGCAGAGTCTATCTCCAGGGGTCCGCATGCTTCCTGAGCCTGTGATGGGGCAGAAGGGAAGGCAGGTGACCACTGAGCCTACCTGGCTGTGGCAGAGACCAGAACCTGCCACCAGGCTGTCTCCACCGTTCCCCACTGCTCTGCACAGCTGCTGTCTCACTGCAGGATGGGAAGCATCCTCTCACCTTCTGGGCAGCTGTGCGGAGCTCAGCCAGAGCTGCGGCCAAGTTCTTGGCACACTGGCTGAGCTGCATAGCAGAGGCTTGGTCCGTTATGGTGGGGACTGTGGCCTTGGCTGCAGCTACCATCTTCCCACCGGGCTGTTGAGCCAGGAAAAAAAGCAGTGAGAAGAGGACAAACATGCAGCATCTCAGCTGCCTGTGTGCAGAAGATCTCCCAGTGTCTTAAAAGGGACAGGCACAGGAGGAAAGCTGTAATGCCATGGGAAACTCTGGGCAGCATGGGTACCTGCAGGAAGTTCTGGCTGGCAGCAATGAGAGCCAATTGGGCGCTGGGACTGTCTGGCTGGGACTGGCTTCCTCGCACACCTTGCACCAGCATAGGGATCTGCTCTGCCACCACCTACCAGAGAAAAGGGTCACTGGAGAGGATCAGTCAGGACATGGATTCAACCCAGGATCAGTGATCAAAAGATCAGCTCCTGCAGGACCTAAGTGAGGACCTCAGGATCCAGTCTGACCACTGTGGCTGAGCAGGAAGCACCTGATGGAAGATGAGACGGGGAGAGGGAGCACAGGAGATGCCAGGATGAGGCCCAGGCCCTTACCTTGCAGCTCTGCACCAGCTGCTGCTGCGCAGCAGGGTTCTTGTTGGAGGAGGAGGCATGCTGCGCGGCGGCGATGGTCTGCGTGGCTGAGGCCGCGGCCTGCTTGGCTGCGTGCTGGCACAGGGAAGCACAAATTAACACTGGCAGTCTGTACTGAGCCATGACCAGGGCCCAGATCTCCCATACAACTTCTCCTGTGTCTACTCCTCTGGCACCCGAGCATCCCCGGCACCCCAAAGCAACACAGTGCACACCAGGGAAGGGAGATTTCTCCGTGATGCAGCACGGACACTGTACTTTTGCAAAAGAATTGACCCCTCTGGAAAGAGGAATGGTATGGGGGCTCCTGATCAGGTCTTGCTCATTGACTGCGCTTGCTTGCCCTCTGCAGATCCTTGCCCAGCATCTCACCTCCAGCTTGTGCACAAGCTTCTTCTTGATGGCGTTCTGGGCTGCAGCATTGGTTGCCATGCGGAGCCCTTCTGCTGCCTCACGCAGCCGCTGCTGCTGCTCCTCGCTGTCCGGGTGGGCTGCAGCTCCCTGGAGAAAACAGAAAACCCGCCACACCTCTCAGGGACCATGGAGTTCCTTTTCCTCCTGAAGCAGTACCTCTGTTCTGGCCCCCAGAAGGCAGCCCTGTTTATGGTACTCAGGAGATGTTCAAAGCCTCCCTGGAAAAGTCCAGCAGCAGGAGAGGTACTGGCTCCTCTGCTACCACCCACAGCTTCCTGAAGTTCCTTCACAGGAGAAGCCCACCCCACAGGTCCCTGGCTCAGTGCAAGACCTTCCTCTGGGAACTGCTGCTCAACCAGGGGCTGCTCATTCCCTACCCAGCACTAAGCCAATAGCATTGAACGGGGCTGCAGCCAAAGCCAGCATTCATCGTTCCCCACACACGGACCTTTGCAGCCTCCACCATCTTGGCAGTGGCATCAGCTAGGATCTTGGCTGCACTCAGAAGCTTGCGTGAATTCTCCAGGTCTGTCTCTCCCTCAGCGTCAGCTTTGATGGCATTGACAAGGTCAGAGGTGGCCTGGGCCAGAATACGAGCCTGACGCACCATTTCCCCTGGAACAGCATGGAAGTGTGGCCTGTTAGCAAGTCCCAAGGGCTCTCTGATACTTCCCTATCCGTTGTGCTCTACCCTGGGTGCCTCATTCTCACCTGCATCACCCATGGAGCTGAATATATTCTCAGTGACGTTGAGGATGGTGTCAGTGGCCTGATCGTAGCGTCCGATGGGCTGCCCACCCAAGGCATGCTGCTTGATGTGCTGCAGCAGGTCGTTCAGGGCCTGGGTGACAGCTGTGGCTGCCACCCCCACCTGCTTCAGTAGCTGGTCATCACTGGTGGCTGCCTTAGAGGCCTCCACACAGCCCTCAGCTGATTTGGCCACCAACTTGCCAGCCTCAATCAGCTGCTCCTGGCAAACTGGGGAGCTGATTGTGGGAGCCACAACCTGGAAGGAAGGAGAAAGGCTGGGCAGCAAGCGTGATATGTTCTTTGGAGGAGCTATCCCAAACTTCTGCTCCTCCAAAGAGGATCGTCATTGCTTGGGCACAGTGGCAGGACTCCCAACAAGAGGTGGCCCACACTTGCTGTGCCAGATTCCTAATGTCCTGCCTTAGGACATATGGTCCTGGCACACATAGGACCTCATTGCAAAGCTGCTCCGCAGCCAGGTGAAGCTCACAGCCATGCTGAGGCAAAGGTTAACCTTGCTGCTTACCTTGGTGCAGGCCACCAGCTGGGAGGTGGAGAGGGCGCACTGGGTGGCCGCTGCGATCACCTGTGTCTGCAGCGCAGCATCCTCTGTTTTCTGAGCCACATTCTTGGCTTTGAGCACCAGCGCAGCGGCAGCGTTGGCCACCGCCTTTGCCAGCTGCATAAGCATGTCCTGGGAGGGGAAAGAAAGGGTCAATGAGACAGCCGTGGCAGTGGGAGCAGCCGCAGCCATCTGCAGGGCTCTCGTGAAATATTCAGATGGGAAATGTGAGCCCTCAGGGGCCTTTCATCCACTCTGTCCCAGCACCAGCAGCACTGGAAAAGCTGGTAACACCTTGATACCATCACCGCTGTGTGCTGCAGCTGGTGGTGAGGTTGCAGCCACGAACACCACTCACAGGAGCTTGGGCAATGCTCAGCATCAGCGCCCTACCCCCTCCCCAGGCAACCACCCGCCCCTGACTGTACCACAGCAGGAACCTGCTGCAAGGCACTGCTGGTACTGCCTGGATTTGATCGGGTTTGCAAACATTTGAACACAAAAGATGACAAACTCTTCTGGCCAAACAGCAGGCACAAGCCAGCCATGGCACACTCATACCATGGGCAGCTGTCAGCAAAAGGCAAGTGGGAGATGCTGGTCACCTGTATTGCAGGTATGCTAGCTATTTTTATTTTCAATTCTAACTTGTTGGCTGATAAGCTAGAATACATCTCTGCTTTTATTCCCGAAGTTAAAGAGAGGTGTGACAAGGCAGCCGGCCTCCTCTCTCCTGGGTGGCAGGTACACAACAGGTGCCAGGAGGCAACAGGCAAGGACCAGCACATGGCAAATTGCTTTCCTGCAGGGCACCAGACATGACAGCACACTGCAGCCTTCAGGATTAGCCCCTGTGGCACACTGCTAGTGAAAACTGGCAGCACCAGCACTGAATAGCAAAAACCCTGGCAGGCAGGGCAGGGCTCTCTGCCTGCTGCAGCAGCCAACCTCCTGCTGTGTGTGTGCTCACAGCTAGCAGCCCTGCCTCCGGCCACCAAACCAGAAGAGTCACAGCATCCCCTTGTCTCCTGCAAGCCAAGACTAATCCTACTGCAATCCATCACCTTTTGAGATAGGAGGAAAGATTGGAGAGTACATGCATTCAAGAGTCCCCAGACCACTGCATCTGAGCCCATGGAAGGAAGTACATACACTCGGGTCTGACAGCTGTGAGGCAGAACATCCTGCTCCTTGACTGCAAATTGTCTTCCAGGTCCTAAATCTGACCTTTGGGGATATTCTGTCCTGGTGCTGCTGTGTGGCCAAACATGGCTTCCTGCCCTGCTCCCCTTGGGTATCTTTCAAGGCTTCTCTACTCTGCTGAAGCTGTGTGACTGCCATGAACAGAAACCCCTTCTTTCTGGAGTACTTTGGTCTATAATATGACTGGATTGTCCTCCCCAACACAGTGTGCTGCCTTCTTTGTGCTGGAAGGAACAATCATGGGAAAGCAAGCCAGCTCGCAGTCAGCTCATCTAAAAAAACCTGCCACATGAGGCTCCACGCATACTGGGTCTCTGATGGGGGCAGGCTGGCAGCTCCCACAGGAAGGGAGCAGCACACAGGAGCTGAGGTGGCTGCAAGAGATCATCTGCAGAGTAGCACTTGCTCTAGCAGAACCCGAGTGCATGGACTTCTGAGAGCCAACCACCAGAAAAGTAGAATTTTGCAAGAGCCCTTCTCCAAAGATTTCAGATTATAGTTCCCAGAGGAGCCCACTTCACACTGGAGATGGCAAGGACCACCAAGCCAAGCCTACAGGCCTTTTTTACCGTCTTTGGTTCAGAGGAAGGCAGGATCCAAGCACACCGGTTTTCTGGGATCTACACAGAATCCACAAGGTACAAGGTGTTATACCACTCCAGAGACAGAGAAGGGCAGTGGCCTGTCCCCTCCCTCACAAAGTCACCACTGGGCACTGGCGAATGTTCAGCTCAGACCCCTCCTGTGAGGTCCTGTGCAAAGGCCGATGATTTTAGGGAGTGGGTGTCCCTGGTTGCTGCTGGGTGCACTCACCTGGAACCGGGGGTCAGTGTCACTCTCCCCTATCTGCTGCAGCAGCTCCCCGCTGGTTTGCCCTACCAGGCCAGCAGCCTGCAGCAGATTCTGGCGAGGCTGCAAGGAACAAGGCAAAAATCATCAGGCTCATGAGCAAGCCTTAAAACTTCACTCAGTTGTTTCCCCTTGCTTCCCCTTCCTCTCAGTCCCACAGCCCCTCCAGCTCCCCACCTCAGCACTGGCAGGCTGTGCTGTTTTCAGCAGGTCTGAGACGGCGCTCGCCAGGTTCTTGGCTGCCTGCAGAAGCTGCCGCCCATTCCCTCCCTCATCCTCCATCAGCGCAGCCAGCAGCTTCACACCCTTAGACATCTCCGTCAGGTTGGAAGAGATGGTGGTGACGGCACAGCCCACAGCAGTGTAGTCTGTGTCCGCTGGATCCCCTGCACAGAAAGAGAGGAATCAGGATGGGATGTGCGCCAAGTGATGCTCCAAGAGCATCCCCACATCTGTCACTGATGTGGTTTTCTTTTCAGGGAGCAGAAGGATTCTTTCAGCCAGACAAGAGAGACCAAGCGTTTTCCTGAACTGGGGCATCCCTCTACTCCAACTCTCCATATACCTGCAGTGAGGTTGACCACTGAGGCCGTGCCAGCAGTTATGGCATCCACTTGGGAGTGGATCTCATGCTTCGACTCATCCATCTTGTTTTTACGCCAAGCTTTTGATGCCTGAATGGGGAGAACAGGATCAGGAGATGGTGGTAGCTGCCCACATGCTCACATAGAGAAGTGCAAGAAAGGATATAAGCAAAAGAGAGGGAAGAACCACCCAAATTCTCTACTCCACCCTGACCAAACAATATGACCAAGTGTCCCCTCCACATCTGCCCACAGAGTGGGATAGGGATACAACCCCACCTCATTTCAGGCAGCAGATCTTCCCAAGAGCTGCTAACATTTCTCCTGGGAATGTGGCCAACCTCACCCAGCCCAGCTGGTGGACCCAGCAAGGTCAACCCACAGCACACCCCCTTCACCCAGCACTTACAGCATCCTGCCCAAGAGGAGGCAAGGTCTCAAAGTCGTCCAGCGTGGCCTGGGCTGCATGCACAGCCTGCATGCTGGAGTTGATAGTGCCGGTCAGGGCTTGCTGGGCTGAGGTCTGCAACACAGAGAGAGAGAGAGTGAGATATGCCAAAGGCTTAGAATCTAGGATTACATATTTGGCTCAAATGCTCCCCTGCAACATGCTGCTGACGGCACTGCTCTAGGTAGGTCTCCACAAAGTGGGGTGCACTTAGCAAAAAGGGAGTCTCCCCTCTGCACCTACCACTGGAAAATGCCTCATCCCACCACGGTTACAATCAAGTCTCACAGTTAAGCAGCTCTTAGGGAATGGGGAGAAGATGCTGTGAGATCCCACAAGGCATTCACAGCAAGCCCCCACACCAGGTTGCCAAGTGCTCCTCCAGCTGCAAAGGAGATAGGGGTACCTAAACATTGCACTGGGTTCTGCTGCAAACCACAGACCTAGTGGGGCTGTCCAGTCACAACCTGAATGAGAGGCTGCAGTCACTAGCCAGATGAAAATGCTGCGGTGTAGCTCAAGTTTGCAGAGAAGGTGCAGGAGGACTCCAGGCCAGCAAGCATACAAGGCCAGTGGCACAAAGTCCTTGGTCTTCACAGCAAGACAATGCTTGGTCACAGACCAAACAGATTGGTCTACACAAGCCTGACAGTCACCTCTCAGAGTTTGTGCCCTATGGTGAGCACAAGGAGAGCTTACCAGGGGAGGCATGTGCCCTCGGTGCATCTGGCCACTGGTGATTTGCAGCTGGGGCTGTGGCATTGTGCCCACCTGGAAGTTTTCTGGCCCTCCAGCTCCTGTCCGCATGATGGCCGGCAGGGCAACTGAGCCCAGTTCTGCCTTGCCTACACGGTTAAACTGCTGCTGCACGACTGTCGACCTGAAATGGGGATAAATACCAGGTAAAGGGATGCCTACAGCAAGGGCACCAGGCTCTGTGAGAGTGGCAGCTTTTCCTCCTTGCTGTGCTGCAAGCTTTGCTGGAACACACTCTCCATTCATCTTCTGTTTGGCAGCTGCCTTGCTCCTGAAGACTTACTTCTTTGGAGACACAGAGTCTTCCAGCATAGTGGACTCCTCATCACCCTCCAGTCCAAAGTGGTCTTTGCTCTTTTTCTGCAAAGGGAAAGAGAAAATTATACTCCCAAGCCCCACCCTCCTCCTGCAGCCCAGATGTGACCATACCAGGGTCACAGGGTCTCCCTGTCCTGCCTCCAGCTTTCCCAGCAGTACCAACTGCCAATGGCTGTTTGGAGGCAGCTGGGAAGGCACATTCTGTATGCCTCTCTGGAGAGGGGCTATCAGTGCCCTTCTCAGCATAGCCTCACCTTTTTGAGGATGATATCGATGTAGCCAGCAATCAGCTGGGCAATCTGTTCCCCTTCCGTCGTCTGCACTGAGTAGTAACCATCCTGGTAATCTCCAAAATCCTGCAACAGCAGGGCACAGGGTAGCACCGAAGCAGGGCACTGGCGGCCATCCTGAGCCCCTCTGGTATGCACTAACACCCGAGCGCCAGCCCCCAAAGCAGGCACTGGGAGAGGCACCAGACGAGGGCAAGGCTGTGCCACCCTGCAGCAACAGCTGAGAGAGGGGCTGGAGTGAGAGCAGCCCCCCTGCAGGGGCACAAGAGGGGAGGAGGCATGGGAGACCAGCACTGGTCCCTACCAGGGTGAAGCTCTTGGGTGAGGCTGCCCAACGCTTGATGTTGGTCAGGCTCCACTCCTGAATCACTTCTTTGGTCTTCTCGTCCACGCGCATCACGCACTCCTTGGTGATCCCCAGAAGCCGTGGCACCAGCTTGTTCTTCCCCTTCATCTTCTCCTGTGGGCCACAACAGAAGGGTTGTGCCATTGAGGCAGAGATATCTGAGGTCTGCCACAGCTACCAAAACACCCACAAGGCCATAATTTCTAGTGGTGACAATTATCAATAAAAATAAGCAATAAAAAAAAAAGCATTAACCAAGGAGTAGGAAGGCAGCACACAGGGAAATGCAACAGGGGAGATGCAGAAAAACCTGGAGCAACATAGGTTGAGGGGAAGCAGCTGGAGATACAACAGATGGATGCTGAAGAAGCAGAATTTTGGTGAGTCTGAAGTGGGACCAGGGGGGCTGCTGCTCTACCTTGACCAAGAAGAAGGAGACCCCATAGGTCTTGAGGGAACGGGCAAGTTTCACATAGCGAACTTTGGCTTCAATCTCACTCATGTTCCCACAGCTCTTGTGGGCCTGCAACAGCAAAGACAGAACATTGCATCAGCTCCACAGTCCTGCCTTGACNCAAATTCCAAGAGGATAAATCCAAAGCACTGAAAACTGAGCAGCTTGCCCCAGATCCATGGGTTGGGCGGGGAGAGGCACTTCCTGAGACAGAGCAGAGCTGGAAACTTACACCGAAGTTCCCCCAGCCCAAAGGCAACAAAAAAACAGGGNAAGTTTCACATAGCGAACTTTGGCTTCAATCTCACTCATGTTCCCACAGCTCTTGTGGGCCTGCAACAGCAAAGACAGAACATTGCATCAGCTCCACAGTCCTGCCTTGACACCATTGCACAGCCTCTCCAGGCTCTCCCCACCCTGCCCCAGCTCTGATCTTTAAGAGCTCAGGAGCTGCCTTGTCTGCCCACCTACAGCTCCTGCTCGTGTTTCTCTACCCACCAGACTGTTCTGTGCTGCCTCCCCAGATTGGAGAGCGTCAGCCTTTAGTGAGGAGGAACAAAAAGTCCAGATCTCAACTTCCCCACTGCACATACCATGAAGATCTTGCGTTCTCCTTTCTGCTTGATGTACTCCTTGGGCAGAAAATCCTTGAGCCTGCCAAGAGACAGCCAAGTAAGTTGTTAGCAGCAGAGCCCAAAGCCAGTTTCTGTCCTTGACTATGAACAAGTCCAACCCAAAACCTCAGACAAGGCCCTGCCAGGGCACAAGCTGGAAGCTTCTTGGACACAATAAGAATGTGGGAGAGATTGCTGCAGCTATAAACACTTGCTGCAGCTATAAAAGCTGTCCTTGGAGTTGCCCTAGTTGAGAGTGGGGTAAAGGCACTGAGAATGCAGCCCTTTGTGCAGCATCAAGGCAGGCCAGAGGGTGGCTGGGGCCACCCCCACAGGAACTGACTGCATGTCCCTATAGGGCTGCCAGAGAGAGCAGGATGGGGGCTGGCACCCCTCACAGCTGGTGTGGATCCCTACGCTTGGGCACTGTGCTGTGGGGAGGAGAGAGGTTGCACCAGAGGCACCCAACCCCCCAGAGCCCCCAGAAGGCAGTGTGGTGCTGGATGCTGTCAAGCTGCTCCAGCTGCCTCAAGACAAGCCCAGGGGCTCCTCAGGACACTCACTCCAGAAAGCCCGGCTTGTGCTTCTGCTCGTTGTGTGGCCCAAACTGGATCTGGCACTGGTGGCCAGCAAACTCACAGGCTTTATCGAAGGAGACAGGGTGGGAACCGTTCAGGATGTCGTCACGAGCCTGTGTGGGAACAGAAGACACTGCTGTGGGCTGGGCAGCCTCACAGCCCTGTCACTGCTCTCATCCATACCAACCACGACACGTTTTACAGACTTAAAAGAAGTGGCTCTGAAAAACGGGAGTATGTAGGCAGGCATGAAGCCTGTGAGAGGAACAGCAGCAGGATTTCAGGATGGCTCCTACATGACACAGCTGACACGGGGATTCCCTGGGGAGCTCTGAACTACACAGAAGATAGGGCTGGGATTGCCAGTGTTGGCTCTTACCCAGGACACAACTGGGTATCCCAAAGTAGCCCCCCATCATGGCTCCTGATGGCTCCAGCCACCAGCTTTGTCAGGGGCTGGCAGGAGTCAGTGGAACCAGGTGCTCTGGGAAGCTGTACCTGCACGTAGAGCAGGTTGAGCTGCACAGGATCTCTCGAGTCCACATTCTGATCAGAGTAGAAGAACTTGCGCCGCAGCAGCAGCGTTTCATTGTCATCGATGCCTTGTTCACGCAGGGTCCGGCCATGATCCAGCCAGTTCACTGCAGACAACACCAGGGTGTGAGCAGGGACAGGCACCAAGGTACAGCTGGTCCCAGCCTGTTCCTCTCCACACCCTCCTTCCCTCACAGGGCTTCCTGCTCCCCTCCCCAAGGCTGACCCCATTCTCAGCACATCCAGGCACCTACACTCATCATCTGTGTGCAACTTCTGCTTGAGCTTCTCCATCTTCTTCTCATCTCGCAGCAAGGTCTTGTCCTTCTTGAGGGTACCAGTAACCTCTTCCTTCTTCTCTTCCATGATCTCCCGTACAAGTGAGTACTCATCATAGTTGGTGATGCCTGCAGGAGAGCAGAGAACCAAACTCAGGACCATTCTGCCAAACACAGAGCATGGAGCAATGCAAGGGTGCAGCGGTGTGCCCTCTCCAGTGTCACGCACCCCTCAGACACACCTGATGCCAGGCCATCTGCCACAGAGCTTCTGCTGCTCCCCCAGAAGCCTGTCAGATTCTGCCATTCTCTCCCCACCTCCCTTCCTCCCCCCCGTCCCCGCTGCCATCTTCTCCTCACCAATCCGGGCACATATTGTCATGAGCATGTCTGTGACAGTTTTGGAGTCATCCACCATCACTGTTTTCACTGTCCCATCCAGCATGCGGATCTTCAGGGGCCGCTGCTTCTTCTTGTACTCCATGGTATCCTGCAGGCACAGCGGAGCACAGCTACCAGCAGCGGCACCAGTGCAAGGCACCCATACCCACCATCAGGCCAACAGCGCCCCTGTCTGGTGCAATTGTGGGGATGACCGGGCACAACGCAAGGCAGCACGGCAGGCACCCACACCGCCTCCACGCTGCGAGCAACACATCCAACCACGGAGCAAAGATGCAGCTGGAAGGATGTGGGATGGATACTTACCCCATTGCGAAGCATGTAGTAGTCCAGAGCCTTCCCAGCCTCCAGCCAGATCCCTTTTTTCGGGTCTTCATCCGAGAGGAAGAGCCCAAAATCATTGGCTGAAAAACAGGTAAAGTCTCTGACAGGGTAGTCCTGAGCAGCACAGGGCCACCACAGTGGCACTCTGTGCCCAGGGATATGCACTTGTGCAGCCCAGTGCATGAAGCACAGCAGCCCTGTGAACGCTGGAGTATAAACATAATGAGTGAGCAACCAAGCTGGCACGCAAGCTCTGAGGTTTTACCACACTTATCTGTGGAAAAAAATCATCTGCAGCATGCCTACGCAATGTTGAACTTGGAACTGACAGACACAACAGAAGGAAGAGCTTGCAGTTGTGGCTGACAGCTCTCTGAAATCTTCACTGCAGTGTGTAGTAGTAGTGACAATAAGGTAGTAAAATGCTGGGGATCACCAGGAAGGGTGCTGGGAACTGGTCTATAAAATCTAGGCAATCCATACTTTGAGTACTCTCAGGTGGTAGGGTCTGCAGTACAGTTTGAAAAGACACAGAGAGACAACTTGAACGATATAACCTTGGTGTGAGGGCCTAGAGGAGCTGGGACTCCTCTTTTTGCAGAAGAGGAGCTGAAGGAGAACAGGCTCTAGGCTTACAAGGTGTCAGAGGTGATGAGTAAATATCATTCACCAAATCCTGCTCCCTCAGGGTGGGGTACCTGGTGAAAGGGCTGCTGCTGGAGCCTGGGCAGTGGCTCGCCAGCTCAGACCCACAGGGACAGGCCCGTTTTCACGTAGCAAGAGGCCAGGACCACGCCTAGCTTTACACTGGAAAGGTTCCTCTCCACCTCTGCAACAATCCTGCGCCGCAGGCTGTCTTGGTTGGCTATGTTTATAACTCGTCATCTTGTTGGCAGCTCTCTTTGGGGAGGGACAAATTCCTGACCCGCCCTGCTCCTGCCTCGCTAACACTGCCATTAGGATCCTACTAAACAGGGAGCAGAAAAATCATGAAAGCTTGCCATTTTACTTCTGAAGTAAAAAAAAAAAATACAACCCCCCACCNNAAAAAGGAGCCCGAGTGCCCATGTGTAAGGAGAGCAAAGAGAAGTAAAAGCAGCAAGGAACACATAGGAAAAGAAAGGCTGTGAGCAACTGAAAAGGAACGCAGGAATAAGAAGTTCCCTTTAAGGCCTTCCCCTTGCTGCTTTTTTTATAAACAGGCTGGCTCACACCCAGGAGCAGGAAATGCAATGCTCCTTCCAACACCACTATAGCTGTGCATATCCAAAGACATCCAGTCCCTTGCTGAAGCTGAAAGCCATGGTCTGCTGGACTGCTGACCAGCCGGGCATGGCGCGAGAAGGCATTTCCTTTCAACCTCAAGGAATGCGCTGCTCCCAGATGTCACTGCACTCCCCCTCCTCTTCCCACGACTCTTGACCTCTACTTTGCTGTCTCTCCTTCATGACACAGCTGCTTTTGGGGGTTGCAGGGACTCAGGAGAGCCCCTGAGACAGCATCCCAGAGCTCCAACCCCCATCCATGATCGGGAGAGGCCACATCCGTGTGGGCGTGAGTCACTTCATGAGCTCATGAGCCATAGGCTAAATTGTGAGCCTAGCGGCAGCAAGAAAATACTGGAACTGAGGCAGCCTAGAAAGGTCAAGGAGCACCAGCACAGGTTTGGCAGAGAGAGCCAGTGGGAGACAGATCCAGTGGAGATTATATATATCCCAAGAAAGGAAAAATTAACTCAAGTGGTTTATTAACGTTTGCTGTGACCCCTGCAACTGTTTAAACCCACGTAGCCCTAGCTAGTGGTGATGAATGCAAGTAGGACAGAAGAGCAGAGACAGAAAGGGCAGCGGACTCATATTGCTTAGTTATTTCACTTCCAAATGTGGTTTCTTAACTTCTAAACACACAAGCGCTCTTCTGGGGTGTTGAGGAGGGAGTCTGAGACGCTCAGGCCCTCACATCAACTGGGCAAGAGGACTTGGACCCCGCTCCACCCACCCCACCAGTTCTTTGGGAAAGTGCCAGAGAGGCACAGATGGAAAAGAAAAGGGAGACCAGTGAAACACCAGGAGCTAAGCCAAGGCAGCCCTGACATGGCAGCCAGCCCCACCATGGACTTACACTGTCCTATCTGTGCCTCGGGCACCCGCTCACGGATCATCCGGCAGGCATCATACACCATGGTGGAGGGCTCAAACTGCATCGTCTTCACCACATTGCCGATGCTGATCTTCAGCGAGAGGGCAACCATGGTGGCGGCTGGGCTGTCCCCACTCCTGCGTCACCTGCCGGAGGAGACAGATGGGTGAGCTCTGGCTGCTGACCCCAGCAGTGTGCAGCGGGCTTCCCCCTCCTCCTTTGGCAGCACCTGAAAGCCAGGACTCAGCTTCCAGTGGCAAGCAAGGGCTGCAGGTTGTGCTGGTAAGCCTGTGAGAGGTCCCACTTTCCAGTGCTGGGACCAGCACTGAGACCCCTACCTCCTTGTCCTAAGGTCCTAAAGCCAATTTTACTTGCCAGTGACAGCAGCTGGTACCCAACAGAGATACTGCCAGGGAGAGGAAGTGAGCATGGGGGAGCACACTAGATAAGCTGCGAGAGCATGATGGAAGAGGTTATAATTAAGCCTGCCATGACACAGAAGCCACAAGAGGAAAACCAAGCTTTGGGTCAGAGCTGTCAGGGCCCTGTCCCAGCTATCAGGACCCCTCATGTCACCAGCAGACCGCACTGAGCTGGCAGCCTGAGCACAGAGGGATGGAAAAGCTGCATGGGGAAGCAACATAAGGGAACCAGGCACTGAATTCACACATTAAATGCAATTACCTGGGAAAAGCAGCACTCACACCTAAGGAGTGCTCATGACATCAGGGTTTATGGAAGCAGAAACAGCACCAACCCAGGGCACAGGATGATGCACAGGATGATGCACAGGAGGGCAAGGGACAACATGTGGCAGGTCTCACTGCATGGGCATACAAGAGCCACACCATGCCATCTGAAAAAGGACTCAAGCTGGGTCCAGCTTGAAGCATCAGCTTCACAGAACACAATCACAGAATCATCAGGGTTAGAAGAACACCCAGCCAACCGCCCACGTAGCACTACCACAGTAACCCCTAAATCTCTAGATCTTACCATCCAGCACCAGATCCAGATGCCTCTTAAGCACCTCCAGGGATAGTGACTCCACCACCACCCTGGGCAACCTATTCCGAAGCCTCATCACCTTAACAGTGAGAATTTTTTTTCTGGTATCTAATCTGAACCTTCCCTGTCTCAGCTTAAGGCTATTTCCTCTTGTCTTCTCACTGCAGGCATGGCAGAAGAGATTGGCCCCCATCTCACTACGACCTCCTTTCAGGTAGTTGCAGAGTTCAGGCTTAAAGGATTGCACAGAGCAGCTTCAGAGCGAGCCCCTCAACAGAGCTCCAAAACACCAGCTTTAATAACACCTAATCGGAACTGCAATATTTGTATTGCAGAGTAAAAGCTGAAAGAAGTAACAGAAGTAAAAGGAGGTCATACATAAGTGCCTGACTTGCCTGATGCAGTTTGTAAGAACCCTTCCCTTCAGGTGTACCCACTGTAAAACAGCTTTCAGTACTTTCCCAAGGCCAAACACCTCAGGGTGCCTACCATGTCCTTTGCTCCTGCCCCACTGCTCCATGCCCTCCTCAGAATTCCCTGTCCCTGCCTGGCCCCAGCCTGGTGCTCTACAGCAGTGACATGCCTTTTCCCCTCCCTCAGAGCCTGCTCATACAGAGGGAGTTCCCTGTTCTGCTGACCCAGGCTGCCTTGTCCTTAAACTCCAGTGATGGGAGGATGCAAGAGCACTGGTGGGATGTACATCTGCTTATTCTCTTTTAGATTGATTTGCTCCTACCAGACTTCCTATTATGGCTGTCAGGGAAAGCTGATCTTGCATCCTCAGCCTGGCCTGGGAAGGTTCTTGGGCAAAATATGCTGGCAGCCTTCCTGGCAGTGCAGCAGCGCTTGGAGAGTCTGTGCAACCCTGTCCAGCACTGCTGGCTCCAATCCTCCTGGGAGCGGGTACACTAGCAGCAGGCTGCTCCCAAACACAGACCCGAGCAGCCTAGGGGCAGGATCCCCGTCCAGTTTTGGCCAGGAGCAAGTCAGAGGGCAGGGGCCCTGCTCCTGCAGAGCCATAAAGCCACGCTGGTGGTGCAGGGTGGGAGGCAGGGACCAAGGAGCGTGCCGCCTCCGCCAGCACATGGAGCGGCTCCAGCTCTGCATTCCTGAGCCGTTCTGCAATGTTTCTGCGGAGGCCCGTGGCCCCCACTGTCTCCGCTGCTGAGGAATGAAATGCACTTCTGCTCCGGAGCGAGGGAGCCCATCAGCACAGGGAGGGAGGCGGCAGATGGCCATTGCCATCTATCCGGAAGCACTAGCAAAGCTGTGGAGCTGAACAAACGAGGAACACCCTGTCATGGAAAGGGTTTTCCAAGTACTTTATATGCAGGGCGGGCTGCTGCGGTCACCAGGCCAGCTTCTCTGCATCTAAAAATATTCTCAAGTTGAGCATAAAGCTGCTTTCCATCCCTCTGCAGGAAAAGGAGAGCATGCCACTGACAAGACAAGGTCACAGAGACCATGGAGGAAGGAGTGGAGGATGTCGGACAGTAGAGAGGAACTGAGAGGAGCCAGGACATCTGCCACTATTTCTGCATCCTCTTCTTGCCCTCACAAAGCTACCCAAAACAAGGTACTGCACCAGAGGCATCCCGTAGCACATCCTTCACAGGGATCACTGTGCTTCCAAGACCCCACAAGATGATGACTGCTCAAGCCTTCCCACTCCCAAACACTTTAAAAAATGACAGAGCTCAGCAGGGAAGATGCTGATGACATCAAAGAAGACCTCAGACATGGGAGATGGTTCACTTCAATTTCCATGTTCTATGGAAGAAGTTCAGGCTCTAGCAGCTGAACTTTGCTGACAGCAATATCTGGAGCAGAAATATTCTCTGCTGCAAAGGGACACCTCCTCAAACCGGGGTGAGGTTTGTCAGCAAAACGTGGCAACCAATCACACAAATCTGCTGCAAATCTGCTGCCTGGTGCGAGGACATCAATGCAGGGCTTGGCCCCTACAGACCTCACCCCTCTGGGAACCATATGGAGAGAGAAAAGTTGGACTAAATGTAACAAATGAGACAGCGTGGGAGCCTGGCAGTGCAAACCAGAAAAAAAAAAAGAAAAAGGACAGTGAAACTCAAGCTGTCCCCCTAGAAAGAAAAAAAAAAACAATCCAAACAAACCAAGTCTCAACGAACACACACCAAATTTTTGCTGGCTCACCTCCAGAGAAAGCAAACCCATTCTCATTCAAACCTATTCTCAATCACGTTGTCAGTATGCAAAGTCAGATAAGGCACCAGAGTAGCCGGATTAACACACTTGTGCATTTTATGGCAAGCTGTGTGCAACCCTTTTTGAACCACAGGTACGCTTCTGAGCCAATCCCAAGACGATGACAGGGAGAGGGGTAACCTTGATGGGGTCCCACCACTTCCCCCAGAAGCTGTTGCAGCTTCCTCCATCTCACCCCACACAAGGTGAGCAAAACCAAGGTGGTGGTGGAGGCCTCCAGGCTCTGCCTGAGGGCAGGGTCAGCGCAGGCAGGGCTGTGGGCAGACAGCAGTGTGTGGCCCAAGGAACCACTGTGTCACTGCCGGGGACCACTGACAGTGAGTTGTTGTTCACGTGATGGAACTGCTGTATTTTTGTCAGACGAGTTTACTACTGATGTAACGGTTACAGGGGAGGGTTTGTGTCTTAAAAGGCAAAAGAAATCAGCCAAAATTCAACTGCAGACAGCCGGAACACTTGTGACAAGTTTCCAGAACAAACTGCAAATCTTCAGATGCAACAGTTCTGCCATTTTTATTACACTCTCTCTTAAGGGATACTCCAAAAGAGGTTTGGTAATGAGGTTTGGTTTTTTCCTTCTGTTTTTATGGCAATACCAAATTTCACCTGGGAAAGGCCCCACTGCAGACCATCCCTCGACCAGGAGCTGGATGCAGAAAGCTTTATCAGCTACAAACCATCCCAGTGCTGGGGTTTTCCACAGGCACAGCCCAGTCATTACAGCCACTGGCACAGCTAGGAAGATACCAGGCCATCAAAATGCAATTCCTGCAGCAGTGGCTTGGCTGGCACATCAGCATCTGCGCTCCAGCACCATCAACAGGGTCAAAAATTAGGCTGGTAGGAAGCCAGACTAGGCTCTGGCTGGGTTCTCCTGAGTTCTCCAGTATGGGAGCAGTACACACAGCCACAGCAGGCACTGAGGTAGACAGGGCTCAGCCCTGCACCAATGGGGAGGCTGAGCCAGCAGCCCCAGCTGGTTTAGTGTCACACGCTGCTGAGACCGTTCAGCCCAGTTCCTCTTTCCCAGCTGCATGTCCACGTCAGATGGGAGGACAGTTTCTTCCAGCTGAGGCTGAGCTTGCTCCTGGGGAGCATGAGTGGCTGTCAAGGCCAGACACAGCACCCCTGTGACCACTCTGCTCTTATCCTTGGCTAGGACAGGAGCATCCTCTCACTCCTGCAAGGAGGGCAGCCCTGCTCTGCATGGGAAATTGGCAGGGGCCGGACAGCTGGGCTGGAGGAGCACAGCCACAGCCTGCCTTGCTCACACACACTGAGCTGAAGCAGCTCCGGCCAGTAACTGCTCACATTTCACACACATCTCACATCCTGTCTGCTCCTGCTGGGCATCCCCTGACCTCCAAAGGCACGGAGCACAAATCATGGCACCTCTAGACTGCCCATGATGAAGGCGGGCATGGGGGCCGATGGGACTCCAGACACAGCCTCTCCTGCATCCTGGGCCTCTAGCATAGGATCCCAAAAGCAGGGGTTGAGGTGCAGTGGATGTGTCATGACCTCTGGAAAACACTGGGACAAAGTCCTGATCCAGGAACCCACGCTTCCCACAACAAGCAACTTGCACAGCACTGTGCTGCTGGACAGGCAGAAAGGTGAAAGAAAGAAGAGAGCGTGGCTGCATTTTGGGATCATTTCACCCAGCAGCCAGCAATGCTCAGTTCTGAAAAGAAGGGCACCCCACAGGACCCTTTTCCCCTTTCCTCAGCCTTCCCACTCCCCCTTCCCTAATCTAATGGGACGCGTCACTTTGGGAAGCACCAGATTCCTGCTGCTGCCATTCAGCAAGCAAACTGAGTGCTTGGCTGGTGCTCCCCATGCACCACCATATATTCACTTATCACTTGGGGGGAGTTTCACCCTATGAATTGGGGAGAGACAGGTGGTCTGGACCCTTCAGTGGGCAACTCACAGGTTTTTGGCAAAAAAAAAGATTCCAAAAATATGCGCCCTCCCCTTCTCAGCAGCGAGGCTCGGGGAGAGAGAAGGGAGTAAACAATTATCGCTACCAAATATGGGTCTAACAGCCAGCGATGAAGCCACGGCAGAAGCATGTAGACATCCTGCCGGCAGATTCAAAGGATGGGGAGCTTGTAGGGGCTCGGGCAGGATCCGGCAGGGAACAAGGGCAGAGGATGGGGCAGCGTTTACCCCTGCTTGGTTAGTTGCTTCAGCCGGGACCTGGTGGGCACCCAGGCCTTCCCCTATTGAGACCAGTCCCACCCTGCGTGGGAACCACCCCAGTGCCCCATCCCGGGGCCTATGGCCAGCTGTCTGTCCTGGTGGCAACTGCTGCGGTGACTTCCCGGGCTTCGGTGGTCCTGAAAAGTCTTGTGCCCTTGTGTCCCCACCCAAAACCACGCAGGACACAGACACCCTTGCCGCTCGCTTTTGCCGACATCCCGGCAGGGTGGGAGGGGTGCCGGCAGAGAAGCTGCGCTGGCCTGCCCCAAAGGCTGCCCCCACGGTCCACGGACCGCTGCCCACGACCAGGCTTGTCCCTCGGTCCGCAAGGACCCCGGAGACGGGGATGCTGCCCCAGGCTTGGCCAAGGGCGGACTCCAGGCCCGGGCCTGGTGGGGCAGGGCAAGGGCAGGGAATAACGTGGCCGGGGATAACGTGGCCGCGCCAGCCGTGCTGCCCCGGAGCCTCCGGTGGGCGCCGGTGCTCGGGTGGCGCCGGCGGCAAGGGCGATCCAGGCATGCCCCAAAGTCTGAGCGAACCCCGGAAGCCCTGGGGTCACCGCACCCCGCGGACAAGCCCCGGCTGGAGCAAGAAAACCCGGGTAACCGGGAAGCTGCTTCCTCCCTGCCTCCCCGCCATTTACCGGGCGGGGTGCGGGGGCAGGGTCCCC
>VXBU01007575.1:0-27999 GCA_013400315.1 Bombycilla garrulus | reverse complement strand
CCGCACCCCGCGCGCGCTCCCGCCTCCCACGCGCCACCCCCAGCCAATGGGCGACCAGGGCGTCAGCGCGGGAGGGCAGGGGCGGTGCGCGCGGGGCCCGCCGGGATACGGGTGACGTCACCGCGGTGCGTTGGGAGCGGCGCGGCTGAGGTGAGGGCCGGCAGGGCGGCGGGCGCGGCCGGGGGTCGGGCGGCTGCTGCTCTGAGGGTCCAGGAGGTCCCAGGATCAAGGGATCCCGGGTCCGGCCCACGGCCGGGGCTGAGGGGGGCTGCTTGATTCTCCTCGGGTGGGTATCCCGGCCCCTGCGCTCCGGTCCCTCTTCCTTCTGCCGCACCTGTTCCCGTGCTGTCTACCCGGTGCACGCTCCCTGGGGGAAAACTCCGAGTGTGTGGAAGCCATGGGACCTGGCGTTGCCTGGGTTTGCCCAGCTCCTCTTCCTCTTGCTGCTCTACTTTCTGCTGACAGCCCTCCTCCCAGTCAGCTGGCACAGCAGCCCTGGCTGGGCACTGCCCTGGCCCTCTGGTTTTGGGTGGGGCTTCAGGTAGTTTTGGACTTACTCTATTTTTTTGGGTTTTTTTTTTTTTTTTTTTCAGACTGTGACACTTGACAGCTAGATGTGAGAGCTTAGCAGTGCTGATGGAGAGGCGCAATGGATGCCTGTGCTGTGACAGCCTGAGCGGTGCCTTGGCTCAGGCATCACCCACGAGCCGGCCGGGCTGATCCGGTCAGAGCCATGCCAGGCTGCATCTCTGCAGGGACCGAGGCTCCCGGGCCATGTCCTGTCAGGACATAGCAGCAGCAGCCCGAGCTGGGACCAGACAAAGCTGAAGCTGCCTCAGCCACGCAGGTGCACGAGCGCCGGGTGCTGTTTGCCTGCCAGACCCTCACTCTGCCCTCTCGTGCCTGCGGCTGCGCGGAGCCACCGAACTCTGCTGCTCTTGTGCTGCCAGGCCCTGACCTCCCTGGCAGCAGGGACAGCTCTGCAGGCCACTCCTTAGAGCTGAGAGACCCTTACCAGTGTCTGATCTCCGCAGTGAGGTAAGGAGCATTTGAGTTTCAGCCTACAAGTGTATTGTGTGCTAGTGACATTTATATATATCCATCTATTTATTTATTATAATATCCACTTACTTATTACAAGTGTGTTAAATACTACAGTATTTGACAGCTGTCTGAACCATTTAGGTCTGTCAAGTCACTCATTAATTACCCTTAAGTGATCACTTAATTGCCATTTGATTACCATTTAATTTCTGTTCAGTCATCGATTAGAATTTGGTCATCACTTAATCATTAAGAGAATCCCTTCAGTTAAAAGCTCAATAATGACTGTTCTTAATTTTCCTGGGACAGGAAGCTCTCCCTGCTGGCTGCACACTGAGGGGTATGGCACCTTCAGGCTTCTGTGGAACAGCAGAATCTTGCATGCTCTCCACACCATTAAGTCTGGGATTGTTTCACTTTTCCTCTCCTTCCTGCAGCTTTTATGCTCTGGGTGGAGCTGGCTCCTGTGGCTGGGTCACAGTAACCTTGTGGGGAAAATATTGTTATCACTGGTGGTGCTATAGTAGCCTGGCTGGAGAAGGGCTTGTGAAATGACCATCCCTGCTGTTGACATTGGATGGGGGTACTTTGTCTGTAGGGTTTGAGGGGCACCTTGAAGCAAGGCTGGTGTCTCCCGTTGTGCCTGTGTCTGTTCACTTTGTGTGTCTGCTCAGATGTCGTGCCCAGAGAAACTGGATGCTCTGGCAGATGTGGATCTGCTTGACTTTCTCCTGAAGGATGATGCTCCCTGCCCTGAAATCCCAGGGGAGCAGAATGGTCTGCTGGAAGACTGGGGCCTGCCAATGCCTGAGGTGAGTTCTTTGTGAGGAATTGCTGCTGAGCTGAGGTCTAGGAGGTTTGTCTCCCTACTGAGTAAAAGCTGTTCTTCTGCAGCTCCTGGACAAGGAGATGGATGACTTCATCAGCTCACTGCTGAGCCCTTTAGAGGATGAACCAGACAGGCTCAGTTATTTGCCTGCCAACAATGACAGCAGCATTTCTGAGGATCAGCATCTGTCCGATTGCCTTGGTAGCAATTTTGCCAGCCGAGACATTGTGCAGGTTGATCATAACTACTCCCTTCACCAGGACTGGCCTGTACTGGAAAGTGTGAGGTCTGAGATGGCAGAAGGAGATGTTACCATTGAGCTAGGTGAGTGATGTGTATGGACTCTTTCTGCCCTGACTACAGGCAGAAAAGAGGAAAACCATATTGGTTTATTTTGGTGGGTGTCAGGCAATGATGGAGAGAGCCAAGAGTAGAGGCTTTCTTATGCTGTAAAATTGCTGTTTCATGCTGCTCAAAGCTGGCTGATCAAGTGCTGCCTCACTGAGGCTCAGCATTTGACTCATCTTTCCTTCCCCAGGGGCATGGGTGGGTTTGGAAGGCACAAGTGAGGCACTGGAACAGAGCACCAGTTCCCCCATTGCTGTTGAATATGAACCCCAGCTTGTGCCTGGAGCACTTGTACAGGTACTGACTCCCATGCCAGTAGACCCCAGCTTTTGTTTCTGGTCACATCTCTCCTCTTCTGACTTGGCTCCTATGAGGGATATCTCTGAGGGAAAGCATGACACTGCTTTGGGAGAGCTGATTCCAGTTCTTTGTATTTGCTGCATGCCCTCTCTGGTCTGGGGTGGACTCCCTGTATTATGCATTCTCAGTAGGCTTATTTTTGCTGTTTTCTAGTCTGAGTGCCCAGAGCTGGTCCTAACAGAGGAAGAGAAGCAGCTCCTGGAGAAAGAAGGTGTTACATTACCAACGTGTCTGCCCCTGACCAAAGTGAGTCCTCACTAGAACCAAAGAGACTACTCAAATGTGTCAGGTAGTGTGTAGGGGTTTGAAACTACAAGGACAGTGCCTTGATGAGAATATTGTTGTCCAGGTGCTCAGGACAGTATTCATCTGGGCTTGGTGTCTTTTTCCTCCTTTCAAGTCCAGGGGCATCATCCGTGTGCACAGCAGCTTCTGGCTGCTGTCAGTCTCTCTGCTCACAGGCGTTTGCAGGAGGCAGTTACACCACAAGTGCCTCCAGCTATTTTTTCTGCTTGCGTATTGGCTTGTGAGCTGTGTGCTTTTCATTTCCCTTAGGCATGCCTTACTTTTGCTACGTCATGGAAGCTGCTGGCTGCATCAGCAGGCCAGGGTTTGCCTTGCAGTTTGCTCAGTGATGTGGGAAGGACAGAGGACACAAGCATTCGGGCTGGACACTGAGCTGTGTGCATGGTCTGGGAGGGTGGGATTGCCAACGTGCTGGGATTGGTGTTAATGAGATGTTTCCTTGCAGGCTGAAGAACGAGTTCTGAGGAAAGTGCGTCGTAAGATTCGGAACAAGCAGGCAGCTCAGGACAGTCGTCGCCGGAGGAAGATCTATGTGGATGGCCTGGAAAACAGGTATGGTCACACAGCAATGTCATCCAACACTCAGAGGACCAATATGTTCTTCTAGGGATCCTTGGCAGAATGATGATGGCACTAAATTGTACTTCAATCAGAACTTCATCTTCCTATCATGTTTTGATTAGTCTGGCAGAGGATTAGAGTGGCACAGTTTTTCTACAAGCAGAATCAATGTAGTACAGTCTATAAGCAGTGTAATTTATCATACAGGATTTATCATACAACTTAGAATTTCTAATCGCATGCGTTCTAATACATCTTCACATACAATTTCTAGTCACCCAGGCCGTCTGCAGATTGGATCAGATCTTAATAGATGGTTCTGTGTATTAATACAATGGTCATAACAGAGATTCAAAAATTCTACAAGGGATACAAGTCTCTCCCTCAGTCATGGGAGGAAGCAGGCAGTGGTAGATGGAGTCCTAGGCTGTCCAGCAGAAATTCTACTCCCAAGGTGCCTCTTAGGACTTCCTAATTGCTTGATTTTGTGCACTCTATGTTCTTGTGCTTCCCTGCTCTGTGATAGGGGTGTCAGCAGCACAGAGCTGGCTGTGTGCCTGTGACCTTCGAGGCTGGTAAGGGAAGGGCCTGGTGCTCAGGGACTTTCAGGCTGGCAGGGAAAGGAAGAAGAAACGTGTTTGTTCTGGTACTCGGTGCACAGCACCATCAGTGCCTGATAACAAGGGGAAGGGAATACATGACCTGGTGGGTCACAGAATGGCTGCTCCCTCTTGCATGGCCTCAGTTGTGCTGACCACATTGCCAGGTCTGGGAACAGGGGGTGCCTGTCATGAGCTGCTGTGCTGTTTGGCTGCTGAGCAGAAAGTGAGGCTGGACCTGTGAGGCAACAGCTCTCTGCAGAGGCTTCAGAACATCAGGGTTAAGCATGCCTGATACTCTTGTGCTTGGAGATGGCCCAGAGCTTGCTCTGTTCAAGCCAGATAGCCAACCTGCAAGGTCAAATGTGTTTTCCAGGCTAGTTAGTAATACAGCCTGATGTCACAGATCTGCAGCGCTGGTGTGCTGCTCACAGTGAGCATCCATAGGGGTTAGTCAACTGCTTCTCTGCAAGACTGGCAGGGCTTCATCCCTCCCCATATCTGGTATGAGGTGGTGCTCTCTGGGCTTTGCTGCAGGTGATACCAGATGGACCCCGGGACCAATTTTGTTTGTCCCAGCCACCCAGAGGTGGTGATTGATGTGAAGTCTCTACTGTTGACCAACAAAATCTCTCTGTTTTTCCCCCATGCTGCTCATCCTTCTTGGGAAGGGTGGCAGCCTGCACAGCTGAAAACCATGAACTGGAGAAGAAGGTGCAGCAGCTGCAGAAGCAGAATATGTGAGTTGGTCTTGTAGGGCTTGGCAGAAGATGGGTGGGGAAGGCTCTTTCTCTTCTCAGGACTGTGGCCTGTCCCTGGCTGCACAGGGTGGAGGGAAGTGTGCAGCTCTAGGTCCAGCTGCTGTGCTAACCTGCATTTCCTGCTCTCCTGCAGGTCACTGCTCAGGCAGTTGCAGAAACTGCAGGCCTTGGTGAGACAGTCCACTCCCAAAACCACCAGAAGGAAAACCTGCACCATGGTAAGTGGCTTCAGCCCCAGTGTCTGTGGAGGAGTCTCTGCTGTCCTCACAAGTTTAGGAGAGAGGCATTTATTGCATTTAGTGATGCCTGCCCATTTCCTTTGCTGAGATCTGTGGTGATCTTTCTGTTTCCAGATCGTGGTTCTGTCCTTCTGCCTCGTCCTATCCCCCAGCATCCGCTCACCTGGGAGCGTAGAGCCGCAGCAGGAGGTGAAGGGTGAGTGCCCAGGTTGGGGCTGAGGTGTGGCTCCAGGTGAAGGGCTGCGCTTCAGAGCACAGCACCTTCCCCAGAGATAGCCTGAAATCTGGGGCACTTCTGACTCAGCATCCCCTTGCCTGGATGACTAGGTTTGGCTTGCTGTCTCGCCCCAGCTCTGCACTCTTCCTCAGCCCTGTTGCAGAGACCTGCCTAGAAGCAGGGCGCTGTGCCAGGGGCGGTGCAAGGACAGGAGAGTTCCTGTCCCTCTTGGAGCACAAACTGTGCTTGTGCCTGCCAGCGGTGCAGCCTGCTCTCCCCGCCTCCCCTGGGAAGAGGAAGTGCTGGTTAAACAGTTTGTCCTCTCTCCTGGGCTCTGTGGTGGCTCTGTGCTCAGCACAGGAGCGTGGGAGGCTGGAAACAACAGGTTGGCTCTACCTCTCTTACAGTGCTGTCACGGCAGATCCGCGAGTTTCCGAACCAGAGAGCACCTGATGTGCAGCACGACACTGAGCTGGAGGGCTTCAGCCCAGAGCCTGGAGACCCCTTGTTGTTGGGCAACCTCAGTCAGTCACGGGAAGAGAGGCAGGGTCCACTTCACTCCAGTTCCAGATCTTTCAACAGCAACTCGTCCTCTGACCCTCCGGCAGCAGCAGGCTCCAAGCCGGGCACACCCCAGAGTGACCCTTTGCCGGCAGCAGTAATGGTGCCCTGGAAATCCAAGGGTCAGGAGTGGGTGGAGCACCCTGACAGAGTTCTCATCCAGCAGCACCATGCCAACGAGATGTGACCGATGCTGCGTCCTGCTCCTTGGGATGATACTGGGCATCCTGTGGAGCAGGGACAGAGCTGCACTAACAGATTATCTATCCAAGCAGTTTCTTCTAAATACTCTCCTGATTGCTTGCAACTCAGAGGGTTTACCAGGGAGGAATCATTCTGACATTTTTTATCAGGCTCCATCTGAGATAGGACAGGAAATTCTGAGAACTTCACTATGGCTGCTGATGTGGCTTGCAGCTCAGAGTGCACCCAGTGGCTTGTGGGGATTGGCTGTGGCAGGGAGGGTGGAGGCAGTGCCACTGAGGTGCCAGTACTTGGTCTGACTGGATGCAGCTGGCAGTGGAGGCCCCTGCCCTGCTTCTTCACTGCCCAGCTGGAGATGAGCACGCACTTCTTAGTCTGTGTTGTGGCCCCAAACGTGTGTGCCATGTCACTGCCCCTTAATCCTGCAGTGCTGCCTGATTTCTAGGTGTGAGGGAGCAAGCTGACCTTCAGTGCTCTCACAGGAGTAGTCCTGCCTGCTGCTGCGACAGACCCAGCATGTCGCCTGTTCCTGCTAGCTTTTGAGCCATGGCCACAGCTCCCAGCCTGGCTAGAGAAGGTAATGTGGAGTCCTTCCTGAGCCATGTGTGCTGTTTGCCTACCATAAAGGCTGAGCCTTTCATCTCCTGCAGGCTTCTGGGCTTCAGGAAGCAGGCATGCCTTGAACCAGACTGCTGAGGCAGCATGTTCAGAGGGCAGCAGAGCTGCTTGCTCATCTGAAGGCTTTCTTGGCCACAGGACAGTTTCAAAGCCATGTCTTTGTGTGCCCAAGCCTTGCTGTGCTGGCTGGTGATGCAGTCGGTGGTTGTGGGCTGAACAGAAACACCTTGAGCTGGTGAGTTGTGTCTTTGCCAAAGTGCAGCTTAGTGGTACCTGTAGAGATCTCCTTGTCCTACTGCAGGACATTCCATATAGTCATGTAGGATGGTTTGGAATGGTAGGGGCCTCTAAAGGTCATCTTGTCAAGTTCCCCCTGCAAAGAACAGGGATGGCTTCAAATTGGATCAGAATAATAATGAATAGCTTCCTCATTAATAGAGTCTAAGTAAATATTAATAGTGTGTGACTGTGTCCTCTCTGGTTGTGTTGGTGAGGTGCTGGGCTGCTCGGTGAGAGGTGGGGGCTGCACCTGTGGCTGGAAGCCTTGTGGGAGAGACTCGAGGGAGGCTCGGGGGCAGTCAGATGGATGCGGGGGAATTCTGCATGGCTGTGGCTGTGGCTGTGGCTGTGCAGAGGGGCTTGCTGAGGCGCAGTGCGGGTTTGCAGAGGAGCTGCTCTGCTCTCACCCTGCTCAGGGGTGCGAAAGCACTCCTGGAGGGGGGGGGATGTGGTGAGCACCCAGCACCCACCAGGCAGGCGCACGCTGCGGAAGCGAGCAGCTTCCCACAGAGGAAGCGTGAGGAGCCGGTGTCTGCCCCCACCGCTGTTTTCGTAACGGGGAGCTGCACAATCGCAGGAAGTGGAGCGCAGCCAGGGCGCTGCAACAGCCACCGGGTGGGCCTTGCCCACTGCAGGGTTGCTAAATTCAGGCTGGTCCCTGGATCTGGTTGGGGTCACTGGGTCCGCAGGAGGCACTGGCAGACCCTGAGCTCAGGCTGCAGAGCCCAGTGTAGGATTTGGGGGCACGGCAGCTCAGCGAGGCAGTGGGTGCAGGAAGCTTCATGCTTGCATCCCACCTAGGGAGCAAAAACAAACAAGATATGAGACAATGTGTCAGGAGGGGAGACAGCCAAGGAGAGGCTCGCCCAAGGCCTCTGCCTCAGAATAGGTATGCTCCTCTGAGGGCTGGGTCACAGCTCTACCCTGGCCAGGACTGACCCCTTGAGCATCACCAGAGAACCACTGGAAGTCTTTCCCCTGGAGGTGTGCATCGTCAGGAAGGTCTAGGACCCCATACACTTTAGTTTATTCTTCTTCAGTTTGAGGCCAGGGTGTGGTAATGCCCCTCCCCACTTTAGTTTCATTTTTTTGGCAGTTCAAGGCCAAGATACGTAATGTCCTGTTCCCACTCTACTTTCATGTTTTGCAATTCAGGGTCGGTGTGTAATGGCCTGTTTCCCCTTTAGTTTCATTTTTTGCAGTTCAAGGCCAGGGTCTGTAGTGTCACAGATGTTACATGGTGTTCCTGACCCAGCACTAATAAATATCAAATGAGCCATGTGAAGTAATATATGGTGGTGTTGCCAGCAAAGTTGGAAGCTGCCACATGAGCTGGTGTTTGCTTGAGTAGGATGGGGTCACTATTGCTCTTCGTAGCTGTCTGTCTTGCTTGGCCAGGTGTCAGGAAGGGAGGTAACTCTGGGAGAGCAGGCTGGGAGCCAGGAGCTGGGAGTTTTGGGGAGGGTTGCTCTGTGGTCTCAGCTCAAAATGACCCAGGTCTGCTATTTTTCGTTGCTTTCTGTGTTCTCATGCTAGTCCCACAGCCAACAGCTCTGAGCTGGGGATAGGGACAAAACTCAGTCTGGACCTCATGCCTTGGGTTAAAGGGCAGCAATTATTATGAACAAAAGTGCTCATAGTAAGTCCTTTGGCTGAGGACTTTATTATATCAAGCAGGGGAGCAGGAGCCACCTGATACTCCTGCCACCCTCCCTGTCCTCTGTGCCACAGATCTCTGTTCTTTTTCCTAGCATGCTGCAGGGATCAGAGCATGGTCTGCATGTGCACTGGTGCTGCGTATGTGCACACACAGCCCCACACTCTGCCTTAGGTCAGTGGTAGGGTCCCAGCTTGCGTCCCCACCTTGTTGTGTCCCTCTATTATGCCCAAGGTCAACCTGTATGTTCCTTGTGTTCCAGCAAGTGCCTGTGTCAGCATTGTGGGACTACGCTAGCAGACTGGAAGCATGAGCTTTTCAGGATAAAATATCCTGGACAGTCCTTGGCAAGTCCCAGATGGTGATGTCAGATAGAATCTTTTTTGCTTTGGTGACTCCTCAAGTATGAGAGTATCTTCTCCTGTACATGATAGTGATATATTGAAACTTGTGAAAAGACAAAACAAAATTTGCTTTCTATTGCCAAGGAAATCCTGGGCTATGTAACCAAAGCAAAACACTTCATGATTATGGCTTTAAAGGAATCAGGTTTCCCCTTTTTAAAAAAATGAATTAGAGTTTCTCAGAGAAATGGAAAATTCAGTCAGTAGCAGAAGTAAGATATATCCATGTCTTCAAAGGAAATCTAAATCCTGTGTCATAATCCATCCTATTTTTATTCACTAGCACCAGCTGCTGGATATTGGTGGAAACAGAAAAACTAACAGAAATCTGAAAACTGGTTTAAAAAGCAGCTGGAAATACCGGGACAGAGCCACTGTCTCCTTCCAGCTCTCACAGCTGGGCACCTCGGCCCTGGACCTGCTGAACCTCCAGGGGTCGTGTTAGAACCACTTTGGCAAAGTGTCTAAGGCAGAAGGCGGAGAGGTCAGGCTGTGATGCCTAAAATAGTCCAGGCAGTGCCAGATGTGCCCTTCCCCTATTCTCTTTCCCTGGCGACGTCTGGACATCAAGGTCTTGTCTGGAGACCCTCCCCCGCATTACTCGGGGGACTCAGCCGTGCCGAAGGGACTCCTGGGGTGGGGTCCTGGGAGCTTTCCCCAGGCCTGGGACGGGAGGGCAGCTGGCAGCCGGCCAGCACTGCACATCCGCTGGGTCTGGGAACTGGAGGCTGACAGCTCTGCAAGAGTCATTTGCAACTGCCCTGTGCATTCGGGTGCCCGACAGCTTCCTCTGCTCTGCTCACGGGGGGAGGAAGGCTCTGCAGTACTGGCTGCGGCAGCACACTGGGGCTGTGCCTTATCCCTCTGCCTGGCCACGGCCCGGCTTGTCCCCCGTCTCTAGGGACATCTGGGAGTGACCCTGAGGGACATGTTACCCAGAGCACAGCACCAGGTTTGCAGGCACAGTACTGCTGCCCACTGCCAGGGAGGGGAGCTGGGACAGTCCCCATCCCCAGGGACACTGCTGCCCTCAGCCTTGTTGTCTTTTTCAGTCCCAGTGCAGCATAAAACCTCCCTGTGGGAGGGTGGCTGCTGGGTAAGACAAGCGCCACAAGTCTAAGGTAGGGCAGAAGACAAAGCCAAGCCCTGCATCCCCACAGTAACCCTTTATTTTGCATCTGGTGAACTTGCCTCTGGGCTGAGAGCTGCTCAAGTGCAGCATGTTGATGCAGGCAAGGTCTGCCTAGGGAGTCACTGCCATCCTGAGCCTGCTGGATTTTCCCACTTGCTGTTATTTTATCCGTGTGAAGATGCTGGTGCCAATCCTGCAGAAAACACCAAATAAGAGGGGGTCATGTGTGTTGTGGACGGTAGGAGGGGAAACCCAAGGGGAACATTGTGCAGCTGACTGGAGTACTACAGGTTCCAACAGCCTGTAGCAGAAGCTGTGCCAGGTACTGGCATCTTTTCCTCCTCTCTCCCCGCTGTGGAGAGTGGAAAGAAGGGCCTGGGGGGGGGGCCCTCTGTGGCCAGACCCCATCGTGGCATCCCCCACCCTGAGGCACTTATGGCATTCAGGGGTGGATCATGCTGCATGAAAGTTCCTTAGTCCTTGCATAACTCTGGTGACAGACCCATTCCACCCTCACGGTCCTCCCATGCTTCACCCCGTGGGATTTCTCCCTTCTCCCGCCTGAGTTGCAGGAGATCCTGGCAGAGCAGTGGCTGGGACCCGGCACTCACCGGCTTGCTTTCCAGTCCTCTGTGGGACTGTCAGCTGCCTGTCGCAGGAGCCACAGGGCATGCAGGGTCTCCTCTCCGTTGATGTCCACATAGCACTGGCCCAGGAAGACAGTTGTCTGAGTAGTCCCTGAGTCTGGAAGGGTTTACAGTGCTGTGAGTCAGGCAGTGAGGCACAAGGTCACCCTTGTGTCCTGCTGGCATCCCTACTGCAGGATGACAGACCCCTGCTGCCTACCTCGGAGTTTCCAGTTCACAGTGAAGGAGAAGGTGGGCTGTGGGGCCAGCCCTGTGTCTTGCTGGGACCCCTGCAGTGGTGAGGTAAGGAGTTCCGAGCTGCCAGCGCCAGGTCCTGGCAGGTAAAACCCAGAAAATCTGTTGTCCTCGTCCAGGGTGGACACAACCATCCGGCAGCTGGTGTCGCTCTGCCACGACCCGGAGAGAAGGCACTGCAAAGCCAGTGCTGTGGGTTGGAGTGACCAAGCAGGGACGGGGGCATCCTGCTCCCACCCCTTCCCTGTGGCTCTGCCCAGAGATGTCTGCAGCAGTGGGGGGTGTGCCACAGACCTGATGTGCCCCTGGCATCACCGTCTCAGTGCGAGCATTGTTCCTGAGCTCTGATTGCATTCTGCTCAGCTGCTGTCCGGGATGGTTTCACCCACAAAAGGGAGAGTGAGCCCCCCATGCTGAAGCAGTAGGTGTGCTGCTTTCCCTCCACTCTAGGGGTGAGAAGAGGAGCTGTCTGGGGTATGGCTGTGTTTGCCTTCCTCCGAATGATTTCCTGCAGCAAGAAGCATCCTTGCAGGAGCAGTCCCTTCCTCCCAACCTCGTTGCAGCTTCCCTCAGCACTGCACAGTGCTGTTCCCACCAGTTCCAGCAGCCCAGCCCTGGCTCCCTGTTGAGCTGTGATGCCCCAGCAGTGGATTTTGGGGTCTAGCAGGATGTCAGCACCATATCCCCACTGCCATCCCATACCTTCCTCTCCGCGGGAGCAACACACACTGCCAGGGCAAAGGCAAGGACCAGGGCAAAAGCACTTCTCCCCATGCCCACGAGGCTGCTGAGAGCTCCTGGCAGCCCTGCAGGCCAGCACCACCCTTTATAGAGCTGTAACTGGAGCCCCACCAGCACCAGGATGGCAGCTGTGAGATGAATGGCTCGATGTCAGGGTGCCCGCGACACGCGAGGGAGGCGAGGAGGTCTGCATGACCTGGTCAGGGCTGGAGGAACGCAGGAATAAACACGGCTGTGCGGAGGGGTGGGGGCACAAAATTTTCATAAGGCCCTATAGTAGCCTGGAAAGCATCAATACCTTATTTGGGAATCTGCCTCACACGTACGAAGGCTGGAAATTACCACCTACTTCAACATCTATTCCCTCCCTGCTTTGCTGCTGCCACTGCCGGATGAGGGTGCTGCAGCGCTGCCTGGAAGGGAAGGCTTATTCGTTTTAGAAGCAGTAACATTTCTCCGGCTTCTTCTGGATATCAGCTGCTGAATTTGATGCTTTTGCTTTTACTTTTGTGTGAGTCAGAGGAAGAAACCGCACAGCATTACGAAGTCCCAGCAAGTGTGTTTGGTAAACACACAGAGCATGACAACCATCATTGTATTCACACTTCCCTTGTATTTGCTGCTCTAAAGGACCTTTGATGTGCAAAATGCAGCATGCACGGTCCCTGTTTTCCTGAGCCTGCCTTTGCTGTGATGCCTGGAGCAGGCACATGGCTGTGGCAGATGACAGTTAGGTGGCATACAGCTGAATTAATACCTGATATTTCCAAGAGAGCAGTGTTTGGGGCAGGGCATGGCAACAGGGCTGCAGTGCACAAACTGGGGGTGGGGGAATGCCCCTTTGGGGTGGCACCTCTCAATGCTCACTGCTAACCCTGACACATCCTGGCACCCTGTGGTCAGCACATCTCTCTCTCTTTCTCATCAAGGTAGCCTCCAAAGCTGGGCTGAGTGGAGAACAGCCCTCTCCTAACACATCCCTCCTCCTTTTTATCTTCTTCAGTCCCAGACTTATGGCCTATCGCAGGGACTCAGAGAAATTCCCCCTGGGGATTCTTTTGCTGTTGTCCTGGATGCCATACTCTGTTCTCTTGGCCTGACACCAGCTCCTGCCTTTCTGTGCTTTTTGTCAGGGACAATCCACCTTGTTAGAGATCCCAGGGTGGTGGCAGGTATCTCTCCACCTCATGGCACCATACTGCAGCTTCCTAGAGCTGAGCCAGGTTTGATGGACTGTGTGGCCACAGTGCTGACATCCTTGGGGCTGGGATATTTTTGTAACACTTCCGCAAGAGGCTTCCTCTTTACCCACAGACCTGCCAAAAGTTTTATGTCAAAAGAGCTGACTGAATTTGGCAGGTGTCCACAGAGGCAAACAGAGAGGCACTGCCAAAATGCAGTGGTAGAGAAGAGGAAAATCCCTGAGTGTAGCCCAGCGGGATGGGATGGGAGCTTTAACTTGTGCACATTTTACTTGAGGTGCCATACAGCACAAAGAAAGTGCTTAATGAACATCTCAAATCTACTGATAATGCTGCCTCTGTTGCCCAGTCCTACAGAGCATGGAGTCCCAGTGCTGGAAAGGGTCTGGTGGGAATGGATATGAAGGCACTGCAAGGAAGTGAGCTGAATTCAGGATGCTGCTGCTGGCTCTGCCACCATGAGGCATGTGGGGAATGATGACATAGGGTGGAAGTTTGGGTTTAGATGAGATGGGAAATGAACCCAGGGAGGCAGATGCCCTTGCAGAAAGGCTGTGGTGAGACCTCACCTCAGCAGGTATCTCTGGGGACAAAAGGTGTACCAAGGACAGACTTTAAGAAAAGGCAACCACAGCTGATGATTTTTAAATTTTATTGTCAGTTGGGAGGCAGGTTTTTCTTGCCTTGTTGCAGAGTTAGGTTGCAGCCAGACCATCCCATCATGGGGCTGTTGAAGACAGAGCCTCACAGGGAGCGGACAAGTTCGGCAGGATCTTTGCTTTTGTGCTGTGTTTGCGTGTGAAGATATTTCTGCCCACCCTGTGAGGAGTTGAGAGTTCCTGTGGGATGACTCACAGACACTGCTCACCCAGAGCTGCCAGTGCTCGCAGCAGTGGTGGGGTGTCCTAAATGCTCTCCAAATTTCTTCAAGCAAGGACCCCTCAGTGGGATTCGTGTCTCCCATGTCCCCCCACTACCTCGTGGCTTTCCAGTCCTCCTCAAGGGACCCGACAGCTTCACGCAGCAGCCACATGGTGCTCAGCATCTCCTTCCCACCTGCATCCACAAAGCATTGCCCCACGAAGGCGGTCGTGGCATCTGGGAGGAAGCACTTATTGGGAGATCCGTGGGGAAACTGGCTACTTCCCCTTCCCCACTGTCGTCCCAGATACAGCTGTGTTCCTGCTCCAATGGCCACCAACCACCAAACCCGTGCTGGGGGGTCCTGCCCTTCCCTGTGGCTCCCTGTGGACCAGGCAGGATTTGCAGCACTACATCCCGCTTTGTCTGCACCCACCGTGGTTGCCCCAAAGATGCTGGGTGAGGAGGGGCTGCCCTGCTCAAGCCCAGCATTGCCCCTTAGCCCCACACTGTGCAGCTGTTGCTGCTTAGTTGCACCAAAGCACCACCCAGCTGAATTCCTGGCAAAAGAAAATTCCTGCTAGCTGCACGTGAGGTTTCCAATGACACTGCTGTGTCATCCCCAGGTGTCCTAGCACTTACTGGAGAATTTGTCCCAGCGAACTGTGAAGGCAAAGGTGGGCCAGCCCCCCTCTCCAAGCTGCTGCTGCTGGGCACCCCTCAGGGGGGAGACGTAGGCACAGCCCCCGGAGAGGGTGACTCGTGTGAGGTATTGTCCCTGGAAGTCTCCATTGTCCCTCAACACCGAGATCTCCATCAGTGAGTCCTGGTCATTCCTCCACAGTCCGTTGAGCTGGCACTGAAGGAATACAGCCGCATGCTCTCTGTCTCTGCACACAGAGGGACAACATCCCTGCTGCTGCCTCACACCAGGGGAGCCACAAGCCCTGCTGTGAGTGCAGCTGCAGGGCGTGGGCTGTCCCTGATCCCAGTTTGGGGAAATGCTGCTGAGAGGACGGTGGAGTAAGGCCAGATTGTCCCAGCCCTGCAGCAGCACAGTACACCCAGACACAGACCCAGATGTCCTAGGGGATGCCACATGCAGGGTGCTCCCAGGAATGCCCTGTCCATGGTTCCCTGTTCCCTCGCAGGAGCAAATCGTTCTGGAGGTGGTACCAGGTGAGGGGAGTGATCCAGGGATGCTTTGCCCTCTGCCTGGACTCGGTTCTTGCAAAGTTTTCCTGCTTGTCTAAGTCTAAAGTGGCATTTAAGGAAGAGCTCCTGGCTACCCACACTGCATCCCGGTGCCACGTCTGCCACGCTCCCACAGTCTCCCGTCCCTGTACCTTCCTTTCTGCCGGAGCAACACTCTCTGCAAGGAGCACGCCGAGGACCAGGATCAAAGCGCCGCCCCCCATGGCGCCCCCCTCTGCCCTGCATCCCAAACCCCTTTATAGGGCGGTAACCGGAGCCGCCGGCAGCTGCGGCGTGCGCGTCCTGATGTCAGCGTGCCCAGGCCCGGTGAGGTGAGGAGGTCTGCCTGACCTGGGCAGCGCTGGAGGAACGCGGGGACGAGCACGGCTGTGCAGGGAGGTGGGGATGCGGAGTGATTTACACATCCACTGGCCAAGAGGCTCTGCCCGCCCCGTTCCTTGCTCAGTGCCGGAGCCCTGGGGGCGGGCACGGCCGGACGCTGTCCCGCTGTCACCTAAACACACAGGCTGGCTGCAGCAAGCGCAGTCCGGCCAGCTGTGCTCCGCTGCACTGACGTGCCCGCCCGCCGGGGCTCATCCCTGTCACCGTCCCCTCCTGCATTGTAAGTGTCTTGCTGCTCTTTCTAAACTGTTTTTCGTCCTGGCTGTGCTGGTCTTTCCTTGGGCTTGGGACCTAAGAGTGCCACTGCAGCAGGAGCTCTTGAATCAGTCGTTCTTACAAGTGCAGAAGGGCTTTCCTGGAAGATATGCAGATGTTAAAATTTGTTTCTTTTTACGGGAGGGTACGTTCTGTGCATGGTGTCTCCCTAGGCACCTCATGCCATACGCATGAGGGTTTGAGGCTGGGCCCTGTCTCGCCCTTCCCAAGGAGTTCCTGATTGTGCAAGACTGTAATGGGGGTGCTCAGACTCCCGGCATTTGCACAGGAACACAGCACAGACACATCCTCTAAGATACCACTCTAACCAGGTGAGTGTGTCACTCCCACTGCTGCAGGGGAAGACAGAAGTGGCATCTGGCTGTATCCAGATCAGGAGGTGCCTCTCTGGCCCCTGCCCAAGCACAAGGGCTGAGATCTGCTTTGACAATCCTTCTTTTCCTGGGCTGAAGAGAAGGAAACCCACTCTCCTCTTCCTCAGGGAGCAGGATCCTATGTTCAAACTGCACTTTGTTTTTAATTTAAAAATTACAGAACTCTGTTCAACTACCATCCTGGGGACTTGCTGCAAAAACCCCTGGGATCTTGACACCACTCTCCCTTGCTTGCTGCCCATCTGGCTCCCAGCACTCAGGGCTTGGCACTCCCCTGTGGGCTCCACAGGGGCAGCCCCATTACAGAACAGGGATCGACAAGTGCCCTGCAGCCCACCCACTAGCTTTCCAGTCATCCTCGAGCATGTCAGCCTCATCTTGCAGGATCCATTCAGTCCTGTGTTCCCTTTCTGTCCTCATTGACGAAGCTTTGGCCCTTTGGGGCTTTGGGGTGGCGATGGAGTCTGCAGTCTGTGCAGACGGTGCAGGGATGGGGCTGTGCCTATTAGGCACCCAGTCTGTCAGTGGGAAAGGCTGTTGTGGGTGGGTGATGTTTCCCTCCCCAGCCTCCTGTCATGCTGGGACCTTGAACCAGCATGGGATATGCAGGGCTTGGTGGCATGAGCCCAGCTGATCTGGACATCACAGGAAGGGCAGGGATACTCCAAGGACATTGCAGTAGAGATGAGAGGAGCTCTGAGAATACAAGAGGGAGGCTGGGAAGGGAGAAGCACCTGAAAATCTCAGGTTGAGAGCTGAAGGTGGGCTGGCTCCTCTGAGTCATCAAGTGTGTCACCTGCAGCAGTGAAAATCTGATGAGCTCAGCTGTAGGATGGGGAGGCAGAACACATCTGGGAGGGTGCCCTGGTTTCAAACCAGCCCTTGGTTGGGAAGGGCGGAGAATATAACTGAGAAGCACCTCCAATCTCTCAGGATGGCAGTCTGTGTTTGGGAAGGTTACAGCTGGAACAGGGCCGTGGAGAGAGGCAGAAGAGCAGAGCACAATGTGTGGTCCTGACCAGAGGACCACGCAGAAATGGTGGAGGGGATGGGAGCTAGGTGTCCTCACTCATCAGTGAAGTTATGGCTTGGAAATCAAATTTGCTCTTTCGTCATCACTGCAGAGCAGAAGAGTACCAGGGTTTGGTAAACCCAAACCCACCAACCATGCAGTTCCTTGAGTGACCTGGGAACTCTCTGCCTCCGTCTGCTTAGGTGGGTCAACAGCTGCACTGAGAGAGATGTTGGGCACCAAGATGTTCCGTGTTGAGACATTTGCAAACGGTTGACAGGAATAGTTCCCACAGAAACAGTTGCGTAGGACAGTTTTCCACATGTGGTTAAGACATGTAAGTGCTGGGGGACCCCTGCAGTTGAAACTCCTTCTCCATTCTAACAGTGACTATCTGTTTGAAGGGATTTGATCCTTATACGAACATCAACTCATGCCAAGATCCTAATAAATTCATTTTCCAGGTTTTTTTTCAAACTGATACACTATGTGTGTGAATAGCCGTGCCACACAGACATGTCCATGTGATTTCAGGTGCTTCCTGCCTCCATCAGCTCCCCCTGCCCCTGCAGGCATTCACAGTGTGTGAATCATCCTGATCAAGGCTTGTCACACAGCAGAAATAGTGGGTTTTCCCACAGTGGGGCTGAAGGGGAAGCCATGCTTACGTTTGCCTTGCTGATGAGGCCATGCTGGAAAAAAAACAAATGGTGCTGGGTCTGCAGACCAGCACCGTGAGCAGGTTTGCAGCTGAATAAAACCCAGAGTTGAGTGGCACCAAATATCCATGGAGAATCATCCCCATCCTTAACCACTCCCAGATGCCTGCAGGCACCCCTGGTACACCGTGTCCTGTCACCCCAAATCCGAGGTGTGCAGGGATGCATTGCAGCCTACCTGGGTGCCCTCATGTAGAGACTGGCCCTGGAAATAGCTCTGACAGCTCATGCTTGCCATGCTTCTCACCAGCACTGTGGCTGCCTGCTGGGGTTTGCAGGATGCTCCAGCTGTGGTCAGCGCTGCTGCCTTGATGAAACTCCCTGGAAATGTTGCTCAGTCTCGGAAGAGCCCTGCCTTGGGGAAATGTTGGCATGAGGGCAGTCATGTGGTCAAGAGGATGCATGCAGTGAGGCTGAAGGCTTAGCAGGGTGTCTCACTGCTGAGCTCGTCATGCTTCTGATGAGAGCAGAGTCCTGTGGTCCCTCTGCCTCTCCCTTTCCCAGTTCTCAGCCTCCTCTAAAAGCATGTAAAAAGTTGTGCCGATACATAAATGCATAGCAGAGGGCTGAGTGTAAAGGCATTCTTGTCAGAAATGCTGCAAGGGAACTGAAAATGCTGAGGAAATGCTAGTGGGGCACAGAGAAGGGAGCGGCAGCACTGCTCTAGTAGCAGAAGATGAACCCCAGAGAGAAAGATGTGCGAAGAAAAACACATGAGAGTTTGCACGAGGGCAGGTGGAAGCACAGATCGAACCTTCTAAACCGGATGTTTAGCAGAACACAGCATCTGTGACACAAAAAGCTAGGGCAGCAGTGGGGGTAGCAGCCCCAGCACTTTCACTTTTAAGTTCATCAAATCCCAGGCAGTATTCCAGCTCAGGGCAGGCAGCACTGTCCCGGGTTATTTTAAGAATCAAAGGCACAAGGACTAAGTTTCAGATTCAGACCCAGAGATGATTTCCTGGAAATCATTTGCTTTGGCTTAGAGGGTGTCTAAGGCAGCACAGGCACAGCATGTTTTCATCAGTCATATGATCCACTGGGCAGAGGTTTGAGAGGCTGTATTTGCTGTTCACTTTTCGGTAAGTCACATGTTTTCTATGAAGAGTTTTGGGCTGTACTGCAGCTACTGGCCTTGTGTGGTGGTACAGAGCAGCCCTTGGCACTTTTTAGGGGTGTGGATGCAGCCAAGGCCCCTCACCTGCCTGCTTAAGGGCTGTGTCAGAACCGGGGCTCTCCCAGCCAGGTTTTTGGGATGCAGAAGAGCTCCTCAGTTTATCCTCCCATCACACTCAGCAGGCTTTCAGCAGGAAGGAGTGAGTACTGGTCACAGTTAGAGAGTTACTTCGGGAATGCACTGTCCTGTTTGGGCAGGAAAAGGGGCTTTCTTGGGGCCAGAATAAGGGAATGAAGGTTTCATCCCACACCCACCCTCCACTGTGTTTTAGGACAGCTTTTCCAGGACATATTCACAGACTGCGCAAGGTTGTGTTCTTTAATATTTATTCTATTTTTTTTTGAGACCTCCTTCTCCAGAACTGGAAATATCAGGGCATGCTGGTACACACCGATCATACTGAGGGGACCCATCTCCCAAGTGTGGCCAGAATGAGCCCACTTGGTGGTTAATTCTCCCTCCTTTCAGCCCGTTCGAGTGAAGGTGTTGCAGCCACTCCTGTAAGGAAGCAGTAGCCTGTTGGTGCCCAGCCAGCAGCAGGGTAGCAATCCCAGATGGACTGGGGCACCTGGGCTCACCTGGTGGCTTTCCAGTCATCTGGCTCTGAGTCAACTTTCTCTCGCAGCAACCAGGAGGTGTGCAGGACCTCCTTCCCATCATCCCCACTGAAGCACTGGCCCACAAAGACAGCTGTGGAGTCTAAAGCAGTGGTGGCTGTTAGTCCAACAGGACCCCAGCTGATTTTGCAGCTTCACAGGCATCACTGGGTTTAATGGAGCCCGAGTGGATGCCGATATTTTCAGGGAAATGCTGTGCAGCAGAGGTGCTGTAAAAGCAGCCCTTTGTGCTGCCTCACCCAGACTTTGTGTTGGGAAGTGTACGGCTGTCTGCAGACACCACCCAGAGTGGTGAGAGATCAGGAAAGGAGAGAGAGGGGACAGCAGAGAGAACAGAGGGCTTGGGATGGGCATTGGGACCTGCATGATCTCCCCTCTCCATCCTACCACCCCGTCCAGCTACAGCTACAGACCTGAGAACTTCTTCCAGTTGACGGTGAAGCCGAAGGTACACTGTCCATCCTCATCCACGTGCTGGGAGCCAACCAGTGGGGATGGCTGGATGGGTTTCTTGGCGCTTGACACAGCAGTGTGGTACTCCCCAGAGAAGGTTCCATCATTGCCAACCTTGAACACTTGCATCTTGGAGCCCAGATCATTCTTCCACCAGCCAGTCAGGTTGCATGGCTGTGGATAAGCAGACGTGTTGCTGGGGGCTGCCTGTGCACAGCCCTTACAGGCTGAGCCCCCTGCCCACAACCCCTGATGCCCACGGCCTGCTGGCACTCACCTTGGTATCCCTTGTGCCTTTCTCCAGGCGGCTCAGATACCACCTGTTTTTGGTTGCCTCTTCCTCCTTCTCACTGGCCTTTTTCTCCCCAGGGTGCTCACCCTCCTGGCAGAAGAGCTTGGAGAAGAACAAAAACACAGGTCAGGCTCTGGGTGGTGGCACTGTAGAGTGTTTCTGGAGTCCTGAGAGTGCTTGAGCAATTAATTTTTAAAAGATATGATTCGTAAAGTTGCTGCTATCATCTCAGCTACATCAAGAGGGCCAAAAGCTGGGGAAAGCCAAGCAAAGGGGAGAGGTGAAGAGGAAAAGTGATAGCTGGGACGCCTGGACAGGCAGCAACATGGGTGGGACCCCTGTTGTAGCCCTGGCAGGTGAGCTGTGTGAATCCAGAGCACGTCTGCCCGTGTTTGTGGGTACCTGTGCTGTGCTCAGCACACATGCAGCGTGACAGGGAAGCTCACTGGGATGGGAATAGCCCTCAGGTCCCCAGCGGGCTCCGTCTCAGCCACAGCCCTGCACATCCCACCTGCAGTTCTAAGCGCCACCTGTTCTCTCCCGCACGGCACCGTCCGAGTCAGGGGCAAGTCCTGCCCCAATTCCCCTCCAAGTCTCTGGAAGGGACGTGAGGGATTTCCACATGCACGGCCCCTGCACCAGGGAAGGAATCTCCACGCACACCCCTCCCGGGCACACGGACAAGCCTGGAGCATCTCTTACCTCGCCTCCCTCTGCAGGGGGTTCCGTCTGGATACCCGCTGGAGCAGGGAATCCTCCTGCTGCCGAGCGGGTCTTCGACGCTCGTCCCACCCCCAGCAAGCGCTGCAGCTCCCACATCACGTTCCACCCCTCCGGCGAGTCCCCCACTCGTGTCCCTCCCCCAGCACCGGAATTCCCGGGCGTGCTCCCGCGCAGACTTTCCCCTGAGCGGAGCTTCCCACGCGTGTCTCCCAGCAGGAGCTCCCACCTGGAAGCCTGCCGCGGCCACGGCCACGGCCACCCCCGCAGGCAGGGCGAGAACGGAGAGGACGCGCCGGCTCATCCGGATGCAGCAGGGCGACGAATCACACCGTGCTGGTGACTCGCGGAGTTTTGTTCCTCGGCTCCGCCGCTGCTTTCCGGGAAAGCACCGGGCGGTATCTGAGGGAGGGGCTGGTATTGGGACAGGGAAGGGAAAGGAGACAGTGACGGGAACAGTTATAGGGACAGGGACGGGGGTAAGAACAGGCATGGGGGCAGGGCTGGAGATAAAGACGGGAAGAGTCTGTGGGTTGTGGTGGGATGGGAACGGGAATTGGAGTGGGGACACGGGCAAGGATGAGGGATAGGGGATGTGCACGTGGATGGGGATGGGAACAGGCACAGGGATGGGCAAAATAGGGATGCAGGAGGGGTTGTGTGGGGCTGCCCACTGATCACCCAGCATGGGGATCTTTACCTTTAGATATGACGGCTTAGCTGGGGCTTAGCTGTTTGAGGGATGGGTCTAAATTTCCATCCTGCCCTGCAGGAGCTCGTGTGTCCCAAAGCACCCTCTGGTCACTGCAGGGGATTGACAGAAGGACAGAGCGTCAAGGGCTGGGCAAGGTGTGTGTGCAGGGACAGCAGGTGATCTGAAGTGGGTCCAGGGAATTGGAAGATGAAGGAAGCAAACCTGCCCCAGCAGCAACAGGAAAACCTCTACGTATAGCATTGCAGGCTGCAGGTGAGCAACCCAGGTTGCACCTACCAGGTTGAAAGAGGAAAAGGTAAATGAAAGGTCAATAAAAGGGCAGGGTCACATCAAGTTCAGGAACAGGATGTAGGATAATTTAGTACTGCTGATGAACACAGATTGTGATGTACAGAGGGTGGTGTCCCCAGTACTGATTTCCTATCCACTCCATAATTTTTCTTTCAGTTTCCCTATTGAGCAAGCACAATGCTTGGATCATTCTCTGTCCTCTTGCCTACCCTCTTAGGGGAAACCAGGAGCCAGCAAATCTGGGGGTAATTAAACATCAGAAATTAAGTTTTATGACCTGGCCCAACATGCTTCTCAGTGGCCTCATGCCCCACTGTGCAGGGCTCCCAGCCTCATCCTCCACGTCCATGGGGTCCCAAGGCTTTAGCCTCACAGACCACTCAGAGAAGTTTTTGGGTGCTTATGGTGCTGTTGACAGCCACAGTGGGAGTTTGGGGAGGGGAAGCAGGAGAACAAGCCCAGTATGGCCAGGACAGTGCCCAGGATCAATGGGCATGAACTGAGGGCTCTGTGCAGAATGCAGGCATGAGGATGATGGTGCAAGGGCGAGGATGAGGATGAAAGGTGGCTTTTGACCAAAAGCTGGACCACCAGGCACATCAACCCATTGTGTTCAGTCAGTACAAGCACACCTCGGAGAGTCTCAGGTCTGTGCACTCTCAAGGTGCAGCCCCAGAGCTCAGCAGGGAATGAGGGAAAAGACCAAGGGCTGAGGAAGGCTGGGGAAGGACAGGAACACTGTGAGAGGGAGAGGATGGCAGACAGCCCTGACACTTTCTCAGGGCACTGTGTGCCCCCTAAGTCCCTGCGCCATCCAGCAGTCTCTTGCCCCAGCAGCCCTGCAGCCCCCAGGCACCATTGTCCCTCACACCCTTTGCACCTCTCCCTGCCGACACTGCTTCTCCCTGTGGTGCTCAGGAACAGGAGTTAGGAGCTGTGCATCATGGATTAGGTAATTAATGAGCTGGAAACCTGATGAGCTGGAAACTTGATGAGCTGCTGAAATGATGGATTAGTGAGGGCAAGTGTCAGACCAGTGCTAAGGGCATTGGGCCCTTGTTTGATTTGTTTCCTTTCCTAAGGAGCTGATAAAATAAAGTTTAACGCTCAGAGAACATCCTGTGAATATGAACAGCAGAAAGGATCGCTATCGTGTTTCACCCCCCGGCTGACCAGATGACAGCCAGTCAGTGGCAGTACATGCATACCTGCATGCATACAATGGGTACACCTTCAGCATTGGGCTTCAGCCGCCTGGTCTGCCCAGTAGCTCCCCCTGGAATCCCAGCTCTCTCTCCTGATCCCCCCAGCATCCAGCCTGGATTTTGGACCACCCCAACATCCCCAATTCCCCTCTGTGAGGACTGGCACCCAGCTCTCCCAATATGTGCATGCAGCACCAGGACTCCCAATCAGCTGGAAATGGAGTTTGATGGGAAGATGGGGCAGAGTCTCCCCAGGTGAGAGTGCTGGCTTGCCTGCAGGCAGCTTTCACCCCTACCCTCAGCTGTGGGGTATCCCGCTGCCCCACACGTGGGGTGCCGCCAGCACAAGGCCCCTGTGAATGTCCTCAATGGGTACACAGGCAAGAAGGAACCTGCTGAGGCCTGAAGCCTTGATCAGGGAGCAGAATTACCCAGCTACTGTCCCCCAACCTCATCTTTCCCAGCCCTTCCAAAACACTTCCCTGTTGTTCCCCTGCCAGGACCTTGCTCTCCCCATGGCCATGGAGTGGCTGCTTGTATACCAGGGAGGCAAGGGACACAGCTTTCTGCCATGTGGGGACAGGTTTATTTGGCTCCATGCGTGAGGGCAACAGGCGTGGGAAAGTGGAGCCCCACTAGCAGGTTGCTGGGAGGCACTGGGAAGAAGCAGGGCAAGATGAGAGTGTGTTTCCTTGCCAGGAGCCCAGCTTGGGGCTGGAACAGTGGGGACACTTGGGGATGCAGAAGGACAGCAGGATGCAGGTCCCTGTTCCCATCACTTGATGGGGGTGAAGATGGAATGTTGGAACCCAGGAGGTTCCTATGATGCCTTTGGCCAACCCAAAACCTGGTCAGGAGGCTTTTCAGCCTTGCCAGAGGTGTCAGGGACCCTGGAATGATACTAAAAATACCTGTAGCTCCGATTCTAACCCATGGAACAGGTTGTTGACTTTGTACGAGGAATTTCAGGTCACAAAAACTTAGATAGTAAAATAGTAGTAGTTATAAGTAAAAAGAAGAGAATTTGAAGGTATGTACAGGTGGGTTTAGGGCCCTGTACAGGGGGGTTGGAGATCTGTACAGGGGGGTCTGAGGCACAAGATGGAGGATTTTTACACGTGGCATGTTATCTTATGTTCTTCTTCATAACCTCCATCTTCTTGGTGATGCTGGCACTTTTGGATTGGTTTGACACAGATCTGGATATGGTGATGTGAGTGGCACAGATTGGTACTTAATTGTAAACATTTAATACGTAGTTTTTAGTATAAAAGATTACAGCTCACCCGGGGCGGGCACAGTGTGTCTCTGGACACGTTCTGTGTCGACCCTGGCAGGGCAGAGAAATCTACCTTTGATAAGGACTTAAACTGCCTTGAGAACACGAACAAACGACTCCAGACTACTCCTTCAACAGTACAGGCTGGAAACCTGGACTTTCCTACATATTGCGGGGTCTCCTGGGGTTAAGGAGATCCCCGCAATGGAAGTGACGACTCTGCAGGGAAGATGTGCCAGCAGGCTGTGAGGGAGGGCTGTGGGGTGAGATGGCAGGGGCAGAACTCACCCTGTGGCTTTCCAGGTGTGTGACAGAACCTCTGTGTGACAGAACCTCTTCCCACAGGAGCCACGTGGTCTCCAGGGTCTCCTTCCCAGGGTGATCCACAAAGCACTGGCCCACAAAGGCAGTGGGGATGTCTGTAAGGTTCAAGAGAGGCAGAGCAGGGTGAGAGCCTGCACCTCAAGTCAGGGAAGCCTGGGCCATCTGATCCAGGCAGACAGACAGACAAACACCACCTGCTACATGCCCTGGACAGAGAGATGGACTTCCCTGCCAGACTGGCCAGGTGGTCCACTTCCACATGGACAGGGAGTTGGGCATCAGCCCTGCCATGCCCCTTGGACAGACGGATGGACACCCCCAACACCTCTTCCAGACAACCCTGAAACCCACCACAGACAGACAGCTCTCCCACCACCACTTCCCATGGCAGAAATGTGTGCGTGTGGCCAATCTGTGCCCACAGCCACGGCTCCTCTGGCTGCCACAGGGGATTTGGGACACGGGATAGGGGAGTCCCCACTCCCAGCATGGGCAGGGATCACTGTCACTGCTGTACCTGAGAACTGCCCCCGCACAGTGAAGCCCAGCGTGGGGTGTCTCTTGGCACTGGGATGTTGCTGGATCCCTTGCAAGAGGGACACCAGGATCTGCTTGTTTGTGGCTGCCACTGCGGTGTGGTAGGAGCCTGAGAAGGTCCCAGCTGTGACCAGGGCCAAGATGGTCATACTAGAGCCCAGCTCTCTCCTCCACAGGCCCTGCAGCTCACACTGGGGACCAGGGGCCTTGTGGGTGGCTTGGGCAGTGCTGAGCCACAGTTCCCCCTCCTCCCACCCCCCAGCCTCCCTAAACAGTGGGATGTGTGTCCCATGGCATGGGCCCTCTGTGCAGAAACGGAGCCCAGCACATGCGCACCAGCTGGGACAGCACCTCTCCCTACCTGGGCAGGGCGGGCAGGGCAGGGCAGGGCAGGGAGTACTGAGGACCTCCCTATAGCAGGGGGAGGTGACCAACAGTACCCCCAGGGACAGCACAGCCAGAGCTGGCAGCCTCCTTGGTCGTGGACACCGTACCGTGGCGTGGCATGGCACAGCAGGACACAACAGGAGCAGACAAGCACTGCGTGCTGGGATGTCACAGAGCAGCACAGCATAGCATGCTAAAAATATGCAAGCCTATCAGCCCTGAACACTCTGCCCCGGGGGTGGCACAGGACAGCGTGGCACAGCAGACTGTGTCATAGCAGAGGGTGGCACAGCACAGCATAGAGTGGCATGGCACGGCATAGAGTAGCCCAGCATGGCAGGGCACGGCACGGCACGGCACTAGAAAGCACAGCAAGAGCCGACAGCCCCTCGGCCATTCCCGGTGCACCACAGGGATGGCCCAGCCAGGGCTGCAGCCTGCACCCAGCACAGCACAGCACGGCTCGGCACAGCCAGACTCACTCCCAGAGCTGCCCTTTCCTCCCTGGATGCAGCATCAGGGGCCACGAGCAGGGCCAGGGCGAGCAGCAGCCGTATCCCGGGGTCCCCATGGCGGTGGTGGCCGTGCGTGGTGCCCGGGCTCTGCCTGCGCTGCTGCCCTCGCCCGCCCGGCCCCTTTTACAGCAGAGGGGGCTATGGCCAAGCTCGGCCGCCGAAACCGGGCTTCCTGCCAGAGGACACCCGGCGGGAGATGGGCAACCGGCCACTGCCCCACGCTGAACGGGCTCCTGCTGCCCTGGGCCAGGTCGGGGTCCCAAGGACCACGGTGGGGTGGGGCGCTGCAAAGGAGGAGTCTCTGCCACGGAGGGTCACAGCAGGGGACGCGCATCGGGTACGGTGACAGAAGGGAGCGTAAGACGCCATGGGGGTATTAGGAATGTATGCCATGACAGAGTTGTCCACAAAAGTTGTATTTGTTACCTGGTGCAGTAATAACAAGGTAGTAATTACACTGCCAAGAGAGACATTGATTATTTATTTTAGTTACACAAGCCTGGGTCCTCAGAGTTATTCCAAAGATTCAAGCACACCAACTATCAAAACATTTTTGCTATTTACACATTTAGCAAACAAAGGCATTCATGTTCATTTGCTACAAGTTGTTTAGTTCTCTTATTAGTTACTATTCTCTCTGCTACTGGAAAAGAATTTTCTTTCATCTGATGCTAATTAATCTGCTGGCTCAGCTTCTCTCTTCTCTTGAGTTGGTGAGTTTCTTGACTCAGTGGGCCATAAGTCATGATCTGCCCCTGCCCGAATTTACCTTCTACGCAGTCAGAGCTAATCCAGCACTGTTTTTGCTGATCCAGTTATCTTTATTCACTTTTTTCTCATCTTGACAAGTGCCCTGTAAATTCTGCACTCCTTGTGTCCGTTACCAGTGGTATATTGTTCACCCCAAGGTTTGTAACCTCTAGCCAGGTTTGAGATCATTAAAGCTCATCAAGACCTAAACCTTAACAAGGCAATTCTGCCAAGTAATATCTCATTCTAACACCTGGACAAAGCTTAGAGCTTCTTTACTGCTCTCTGTTTCACGGACTAAACCTCCTTTATTGTTGATAGGCTTGAAAGCATAAAAAGATCAAACACCGAAGAACAAAGCTTTTAAAGAAATATTTTATTTATCCCACATTTTGCAACAACATGACAGGAGTATTTGTGAGTATTTTCAGCAAAGCTTTATTGGGAAAAGCAGGTGGTGCTGCAGGAGCAGAAGTCACAACCCCGGCACTGCTGCCGGCCTGGGAATCCCCCGCTGCCACCCTCACTCCTGTGACTCCAGGCGGGTGAAGACGTTGTTCCCAACCCTGCGGGGACACAGAGGAGGAGATGTAAGGGAGGGACGCGACAGTGTCCAGACACACACCCAACCCTGTATTCCCCTGCCACATTTGCACCTTGGCAGAACCTCAGGGGATGGTATTTTCCCTTTCTGCGTTTTACCCGTGCACAAAGCAATCAAGTGAACCTTGCCATCAAGCTTTGTTAAGCTGTGCTTTTAAAAAAAAATATATTAAGCCTGCTTTTGCCAAAACCTGTAAGAGTGGCTCTGTAAGTCAGCTAAAGCACTCACTTGTGACAGCCCCAACCCCTTTGGGGTGCAGGGCAGGGACAGGGAGCTCACCTGGTGGCTTTCCAGTCATTCTTGATGTCCTCCATATGTGCTCTCAGCAACCACATGGTCTTCAAAACCTCCT
>VXBU01007574.1:38615-49663 GCA_013400315.1 Bombycilla garrulus | reverse complement strand
GTATAATGTAGTGTAATGTAATATAATATAATATAATTTAGATTTAATATTGCATTGATATAAAATATTATAATTATTAATATTATTCAATTATTACTATTAACATTTAAAATACTAAAACATTTAATTTAACATTTAAAATACAATATTTTCTTGGCACTAAACCCCTGCCCATTTGTTGTCCTCCCCTGCCAGAGCTTCCACAGCTTTGCTTGGCAAAAAGCAAATTTTTGTGGCTAAAACCCCACAGATTTGGGTTGTCAAAACATCAAAAGAGAATTAAAAAATAGCTGCTCGCTGCTCCCACAGACCACCCCCTCTCCTCCAAAAAATAAACCTTTCCTGCCTCTCCCTGCTCCAAAACTGGGAATAATTCCTGAATTTGGGAAGGGCTGAGGAACAGCAAATCCCCCTTTGAGGGAATCATTTGGAATTATTTCCAAGAGAATCCAGGGGAGCTTTGTGACAAAAGAGGGAGAATTCCTGCAGTTTGTGCAGCAAAAAAAAAAACATTTTTTCTTTTTCTTTTCCCCAAAAAAAGTGAAATTCCAGGCAGCTTTTCCTAAGCTCAAATCCACCGAGCAGAGCAAGAACATTCAGAAGAAGTTTTAGCACTGCAAGGGCAGAGATTGTGGAAAATACAAATTTTCCACATGGTTTTGGGAGGGTTTTAGGCACTAATTTCAGAGATTTGGGGTTTAATGGATGAAATAAAGAGCCCAGATGCTCATCCTGCTGACTGCAGGTCCCTGGGAGTGTCCCACAGCTGGAATGTTGCTAAAATAATAAAATCATCCATTTTTAGGGTGGCAGCAGCAAAATTTGGGTCCTGCAGCAGCTCCAGGCTGTACCTGTCGGTAAAGGAAGGATCTGCCCTGGACCTTCACTTCCCAGAACTCCAGAGCCCTAAAAAAAGCAAAAAAAAAAGGATTTAAATCAAATTTCAAATGCTTTCAAGTGCCCCTGCTGCATTAAAATCTAAGCTCCACAAGACAGGTCAAAATCCTTAGGAAAAAAAAAAATCTGTAGGCTTTGAAAGAGAACAAAACCCTTTTTTTTTAAAATTTTTTTCAGGTGGGAAACTTCAATTTTCCTATCAACCTGAGGGATTAAAAGAATTGCAGCTGTGTTTTTTCCCAGCTGGCAGCAGCAGCCAGCACCTTGCAGTGAATAGAAGATGCCAGGTGACAGAGTGGGCACATCCTGAGCATTCCAAAACATTTTTTGGGGCACTCCAGTGCATTTCCAGCGTTGCTCAGCAACTGGGAGGGATGGGGGGAATGGTTTTCATGCTCAGACAAGTGGGGAATTCAGAAAGGAAGGGAAGAACTGGGAAGAAAAGCTGCTTTATGTGACACAGAAATGTCGTTTATCCCTCTGTGGTTCCTCCTCTGGGACAGAAAATAAGTGTCCTTAGATCAGGCTGTAAAAAAGAAAAAATAAAATTTAGAAATTCTGTTTATGAGCTTTTTCCCAAGCTCTTTAGGAACAGTTCATTCTCTTCCTGCAGTGAAAAAATCAAAGTATTTGAGGGATATTTGCTGTTTTATTTGCAAACAAGCCCTGAGTGAATGTTCTCACAGGGAGATTTTTACAGATTAAAAGGAACCAGGATACTGTAATTAAAAAAAACCAAACAAATAAATAAAGGAATAAAAGAGTCCTCACAACATTTAAATCTGACACAAAGCCCCAAACTCCACATTTTTTCCCTCTAAATCACAATTCTGGCTATTACTGAAGCATTCTAAAGCTCTTCAGAGCCATCCCCTTCAGCCTAAACACTCCTTAAAAGTGAATTTATATCAATAAATTATAGAAATGACTCACTCTAAAACACAGGTTTGGCTTCGTGTGTCACCAAAAATAAAAATATCCCAGCAGGAAGGAGCTTGGTGGGGATTTTTCCCCTTTTTTTTAGGGTTGCTTCCTCTCTCTGAGCTGTTCCTGGCCTCGTGTGGGATGGGTTTGTGCTGCAAATTATGCAGAGAATGGCAATTTCCCTGTTTTCCATTAAAAACGAGGCATTAAAATGTGTTTTAAATCTCAGATGAGCCAACTGGGCTGGATTTGAAGGTCCACAGGGTGATTTCCAGGGGAGCTCAGGGCTCTGCCACTTCCTGAAGGACAAAACAAAATCCTGGTGTCACTGAGCATCCTCCTTTCCCCATGGGAATGGGGATTTTTAGCTCCAAGAAACAGGGAAACCTTTCCAAGTGCCCATTCCCACCTGGAATTAAAATTATTATTAAATATTCAAATTATTAAAATGGTATTAAATAGTAAAATAATTAAAATTTCCTGAATTGCCTCTGTTTTCAGCACCAACACGAGTGGGAAAAGCAGGAATTGGAAAAGATGGAAGGAGTTGTGAGGAACTGGGAGAGCAGGAGAACTCAGGACAAACAGATCTCTGTGTTTCCCCCAAATCCCTTCCAGTTTTGAGCTGAAAAATGGCAAAAAAAGGGAAAGGAGCAGAGTTTTCAAACCACTTTTGAGGTCTGAGGTTATGAAGAGTGGCTCTTGCTGTCCCAGATCACAAATATCCAAATTTAATAGAGGATCCTTGGGAAAAAGACCCACAAAAGGGGTTTTCCCAATTAAAAAGCACAAAAATGCAGTTTTAAATGGTTTTTTTTTCAACTTGAGACACAACAGAGACAGAGCACACAGCAGGAAAAAAACAGATATCATGTTCAGGTGATAAATACCCATAACTTATCTGGGAAAAAATTCCAGTTTCTGCTTAATTCAGCCACTGAATTTCAATACTTGCAATACCTGGCCCTGAAAGAACCTGATACTCAAGTCCCTTTTTGTTTATGCAACTGAGGAATATTATATTCCTCATATTTATGAGGAATATTTATATAATATTTATACGACTGAAGAATATTGGATTTCCCTTCATCAACATCCCCTGGGAAGGCAGTGAGAATTACTGGTTTGAACTGGGTGGGAGTTTTTCCCTCTATTTCCAACTTTTAGGCAAAGAGGAGGAAAAAAAAATGCAAATCCCTTGGCAGAGGTGGATTTTAGCCCCCAAAATGAGTGAAAATGCTGCAAAAACACCTCACAGGATCTGCTCTCTGCCAAATCCCACACTCCAGCTTGTTCCATTTGGCTTTTCCATGCCCAAACAGCTGGAGCAGCTTCCCTGCCCTCATTCCTGCTCCTCTTTTTCCCTCAGGATATTGGGGAAAAAACAGGGGGAGAAATGTCCTGTCCAAGCTGTGGCTCAGCAGAACTCTCAGTGTGGGGCAAGCAGGAAATCAATTCCCAAAAAACCAAAAAAACAAACAAACAAAATAAAAACTCTGGAAGCAGCTTTTTAGGAAAAAGCTGAGTGCCTGTGATGCCTTAAGTTTGAGCTTTTATATTTTTCAGATTCGGTGCTGAATATTTTTCTGGTTTAGTGTGCAGTTCTGGGCTTCATATGAAGGGATGGGGAGCTCTCTGCACAGAGTAGGGAGACAAAACAATTCCAAACTGTTTTGGAAAAGTTTAGGCCCAAGATTGGAAACAACAATGAAGGAAAAGAGGGAACAAGGAGGATGGAGCTTCATCACCTGGAGCTGGAATTGGACAATGAACTCCAATCTGCTGATGGACCAAAACCTATCAAAGTGTGAGACTGGGGAACCCATTTTGTGCCCACTTGTGGGTGTAAAATATTTATTATTTCTATATTTATATGTATATAATACATACATATAAAAGTGTGAGCCCTCATGACCGGCGGCCATTTTGTGCCCATTTGTGGGTTTGCCTTGGGTGCAGCCCCGGGGGTTCCTGCACTGCCCAAGCTGGATCCTTTCCATAAATCCCTTTTATCCTTTTATTCTACCCAGTCTCTGTCCCCAGCCACCCCCTGGGCTGTCACCTGTGCTCGTAGTGGTGGGACAGCAATCCTGGGGCAGGCTGGATCTGCAGCTGGAGCAGGGTCCTGACGGGGCTCTGGGCCGCAGCCTCGGGGCTGAGCGAGCGGAAGGTGCTGAAGTCGTGGGTTCCCAGCAGGAATTTCCCTGCTTCCCTCATGGCGGGGATGTCCAGGGGGCTGGCAGCAAACACAGCAGGTGGGATCAGGAGCTTGGGGAGGGCTAAAACCCCAGGGAATTAAGCCAGGGTCAAACCCCAAAGGATGACACCAGGCTGAAACCAACCCCAAGGAATGACACTGGGCTCAAACCCCAAGGAATTAACTCAGACCCCAAGGAATGAATTCAAACCCCAGTGAATTACACCAGGCTCAAACCCCAAGGAATTAATTCACAACCCAAGGAATTACACCAGGCTCAAACCCCAATGAATTAACTCACAACCCAAGGAATTACACCACGCTCAAACCCCAAGGAATTAATTCAAAACCCAAGGAATTACACCAGGCTCAAACCCCAAGGAATTAATTCAAACCCCAAGGAATTACACCAGGCTCAAACCCCAAGGAATTAATTCAAAACCCAAGGAATTACACCAGGCTCAAACCCCAAGGAATTAATTCACAACCCAAGGAATTACACCAGGCTCAAACCCCAATAAATCAAGCCAGGCTCAAACCCCAAGAAATGACACCAGGCTCAAACCACAGGTAATGACTCCAGGCTCAAATCCCAAAGAATTAAGCCAGGCTCAAACCCCAAGGAATGACACTAGGTTCAAACCCCAAGGAATGACTCCAGGCTCAAACCCCAAAGAGTTAAGCAGGTTCAAACCCCAAGGAAAGATTCCAGGCTCAAACCCCAATAAATCAAGCCAGCTCAAAGCCCAGGGAGCAGGACTCACCCTCCTGCAGGAGCCCAGCACAAATCCTGCTCGAACACAGGGATTTGGGAGTGGTGGGCACAGCCCAGCAGCAGGCGGTAGATGTAGGTCCTGGAGAGGGCACAGAATCGGGCGTGGAAGGTGCTGGGCACCCGCTGGGCACTGAGGATGCTGCGGGACACAGGGGACACGTTGGGATCCAAAATGCAGACATTTGAACATTGGGTTTGCAGGCCAAAGCTTAGGATTAAATACAGAGTTTGATTTGAAACCTTGGGAAAGGCTTCCAAGCTCTGGTAGAAACGAGAATGTGAATTTTTAATTTAAATTAATGCTACACGTTCAACTAAGTAGCAGAAAGTTTAGAGTCTAAAATATAAAAAATACAGAAATAACTATAAAGGTCATAAGAAGTTCTGAACTATAGCACAGTAAGCCATTATAATATATTATTATATATATTATTTATTTATCTATAATTTTTATTGTAATAATGCTATTATTAAGTAAGCCAGCATGTCACAATAAAAGCTGATGGCAAAACATTAATTAGTAATTGGACTGAAAACATAAATATTCTTGCTGGCAGTGTTTAATTACTTAATAAATCCTTAAAAAGTCTTATTACTAAAAGTCTTGCGACCTCTGAGCATGGGAGTGAATCCAGCAGAACCCTCTCATCCCACAGGGACAGACAAAAGCCATCCCCTGTTTGTGTCCCCTCATCTCCCACCGACCCCAAGCAGCCCAAGAAGGAAGCTGAGCTTCCCTGGTTTCTCCTCCAGAAAATTCCCCGCTTCTCCAAACCAAAAATCCCCACCCCACACAGCCTGGGAGCCACAGAGGAGGGCACAGACAAAATCCTCCCTGCAAAGGAAGGAAACGAAGCCTCGCTGAGCTCCTGCACCTCTCCCAAAGTGCTCTCACGTCCTGGATGTGACTCTCCCTTATCCCAAAGTCCTGCTGCTCTCCATCCTGCAGGAAAAATCCAGCAGGGAGTCCCTGCACAGAGCCACAGCCCTGCAGGTGCTGCTTTAGAGGAGACCTCTCCTTAGAAGGGAGTTTTTCTCCCGCTGCTTTGCCTTCCTGCCTTTGGAATTTAGTGAGGANCAGGTTCAAACCCCAAGGAATTACTCCAGGCTCAAACCCCAAAGAGTTAAGCAGGTTCAAACCCCAAGGAATGACTCCAGGCTCAAACCCCAAAGAGTTAAGCAGGTTCAAACCCCAAGGAAAGATTCCAGGCTCAAACCCCAATAAATCAAGCCAGCTCAAAGCCCAGGGAGCAGGACTCACCCTCCTGCAGGAGCCCAGCACAAATCCTGCTCGAACACAGGGATTTGGGAGTGGTGGGCACAGCCCAGCAGCAGGCGGTAGATGTAGGTCCTGGAGAGGGCACAGAATCGGGCGTGGAAGGTGCTGGGCACCCGCTGGGCACTGAGGATGCTGCGGGACACAGGGGACACGTTGGGATCCAAAATGCAGACATTTGAACATTGGGTTTGCAGGCCAAAGCTTAGGATTAAATACAGAGTTTGATTTGAAACCTTGGGAAAGGCTTCCAAGCTCTGGTAGAAACGAGAATGTGAATTTTTAATTTAAATTAATGCTACACGTTCAACTAAGTAGCAGAAAGTTTAGAGTCTAAAATATAAAAAATACAGAAATAACTATAAAGGTCATAAGAAGTTCTGAACTATAGCACAGTAAGCCATTATAATATATTATTATATATATTATTTATTTATCTATAATTTTTATTGTAATAATGCTATTATTAAGTAAGCCAGCATGTCACAATAAAAGCTGATGGCAAAACATTAATTAGTAATTGGACTGAAAACATAAATATTCTTGCTGGCAGTGTTTAATTACTTAATAAATCCTTAAAAAGTCTTATTACTAAAAGTCTTGCGACCTCTGAGCATGGGAGTGAATCCAGCAGAACCCTCTCATCCCACAGGGACAGACAAAAGCCATCCCCTGTTTGTGTCCCCTCATCTCCCACCGACCCCAAGCAGCCCAAGAAGGAAGCTGAGCTTCCCTGGTTTCTCCTCCAGAAAATTCCCCGCTTCTCCAAACCAAAAATCCCCACCCCACACGGCCTGGGAGCCACAGAGGAGGGCACAGACAAAATCCTCCCTGCAAAGGAAGGAAACGAAGCCTCGCTGAGCTCCTGCACCTCTCCCAAAGTGCTCTCACGTCCTGGATGTGACTCTCCCTTATCCCAAAGTCCTGCTGCTCTCCATCCTGCAGGAAAAATCCAGCAGGGAGTCCCTGCACAGAGCCACAGCCCTGCAGGTGCTGCTTTAGAGGAGACCTCTCCTTAGAAGGGAGTTTTTCTCCCGCTGCTTTGCCTTCCTGCCTTTGGAATTTAGTGAGGAGAAAGGAGCCAGGGCAGCCAAAAAAACAGGATAGATTTTGGGACCACAAATGTCTTTATTTACTTTAAAGAAGGTTGGTGCCCCGGGGATTTTTGCCAGCTCAAGTGCCTCTGGCTCACAGCCTGGCTCAGACCACAGAGGGAGAAATGAAAGCTGAGCCACAAAGATTTGCAAAAAGAAGCCCAGGAATTGCTCCACTGCTGTAAACCATCAGGAGAAATGCAAACTCCATCCTCCAGGCCTGCAGTGGGGTTTGAAGCCAGGACCTCCAGCCTCCTCTAAACACAATAATAAAATTATGACATTTATTTCCCTCTGTCTGCGTGCCTCCACAAGCACACAGTCTGTCCTGAGCTTCTCCTGTTAACACTTGTGTGGTTTTTATTAAATAACCATCCTTTCAGAAAGATTCTTTCAGAGGAGCCTATTTCTGCTCACATAATTCCTCAGTGCAGGCAGCTTTTCCTGTTGCAATTGTTCCTTTTAGCCAGGAATGTTTTTCCAGAATGTTCTCCAGCAGCTGCATTTCAGGCCTTGCTGAGATCCCATTTTTAAAAATGAGTGAACGATGGTAAATAAAGAACTGTGGCATTTTTTACCTTTCCAACAGAGCCTGGATTTCGAGACCAAAGGGAAAAAAAACAAGTCCAAAGACATTTAACTAGAAATGGCATGAGATAAAAAACCATCCTGCTCTCTCCACTGACAACAGCATCTAAAAGCCAATTTGCAGGAGGTGGGAGGAAGCCCAGCTCTGCCTTGTCACTCAGACAACTTTTCTTGTGTGCTTACAAAACCAGGAACAGGAGGTGTGAGACTCCCACACTGCCAGTCCCACTTCAAGGACAGCAGAGTCCTCCTAAAATGCCTCCAGCTCTGAAATATTCTCTGATTTTTTTATTTTTTTGGGGGGGACGGGATCCTTTCAAATGTGTTTTTGAGTTGAAGAGGCAGAGCAGTGACCATCAGGCCACAAAGAAGGTTTTTACTCAGCCAGCCTGGAATTCTGTTTCCCTTCCAAGCTCCATCCACAACAATGTGTTCTCACAAAGATCCTTCTCTCCTCCAGCCACATCAAAGCTCGGGGTTTTCTCTTCAGCATGAGCAGAGAATTCCTCCTCCCGGCACAGGGATTTTTCCAGAGGGATGAGGACGTGCAGGCTCAGGCCCGTCACCCTCTGCTTAATGGGAAGCAGATTTTGGGAAGGTTCAGCCTTGGGGAGAAGGAAAAGCTGATAAATTCAGCCTCAGAACACAGCTCTGCTAAGCTCTGCTCAGTATCACCCCCTCAGAGTGAAACACCACCTTCCCCACTCCTGGCTCGTTCTGGAGATGCTCTCTGGCTCAAAGCTTCCAAAATCTGGCACTTCTTGGGTTGCTCAGTGCTGGTATCACAAAGCTGGCTGTGATGATGGAGCTGTCTGAGCACTGGCAGCTCTCTGGGACAGCTTATTCCATTAAAACCTGAAAGCACAACTTAATTCCAGCCCTAAATTCAGGGAAGAAGAACTGAGATTCAGTGGTTGGTGACACAACAATCAGATTTCCCTCTGGTTGGGAAAATCAGCTCCCAAACTGCTTTTCAGGAAGGAAATCAGAACTCTGACCCAGCTCTGTGTCCTCTGTGACTGCTACAACATCCAGAAAAGGGTTTGGACCTGCAGGTCCTGAGCTGGTTTTCAGTCCGAGCAAAATGAACAACCCAAAAAAACCCTGTACAGATTCTAATTTTTTTTTTTTTAATTGTGGAAAAAATTGCCTCCAGCCCCACCCCAGAGCAGCTGCTTCAGAATCTTTCCACCCATGTCAGGGAAGGTGAGAGCTGTCAAGGGACAGGAACTCACAGCTTGAGAAGGGAGATGTGCTCTGTGGCCTCTCAGTGCAGAGGAGCTGAGCTGCTGCTGGAAGAGAAACTGGGTTTGGAAGTGCCAAACTGTCAATCCTCTGTTTTCCTGCTCATATCCCACTCAGGATGGGGATGCAGGACCTGCCCTGTCCTTGGGCTGTGCTGGAAAAGCAGGGAAATTAGAGTTTGCTTTTCTTGCAGTCACTCACTTTGCTTTAAGAGCCAACCAACTCTGGAAATTTGTCCTCCAGCAGCACCTGAGCTAAAGTGGACAGCCAGGAGGCTGTCAGGAACAAAGGGAAAAGCCAGGCTGGAGCCTCATGGTGCCCCCAGAACCCTCTGGGGACTGCCAAAGGAACTGCAAACATCAGGGGAAGAGCTCAGATAAACCAAGATAACCAACAAAGAGAGAATTTCTGAACTGCTGAACTCCTCTTTGCAGGCAGCTAGGAAATGACCCCTTCACCTTTGCAAATATCTCCTATCTGAATATCCAAAGTCCTTTCAGCACTGAAGTTTTCCTGTGCACTTTAATCTCTTTACATCCCCCACCCTGAATTTCAAAAAAAGAGGAGTCAAAAAAGGTGCATTATTTACATGCAGGAGTCAAAAAAAGGTGCATTATTTACATAATTGCTTGGACAGGGACCAGTTTTTCCTGCCCTTGCAGTGAAAAGAAGCCCCTAAAACAGGCAGGGCTTCCATCTGAGGAATCCCAGTGCTGTAAATCCAGATCCCCATCCTGTTTGGGATCCTCTGTGGGTTTCCAGGGGGAACTGAAGCAGGAATTCAGCATTCCACCCTGCTGAAAAGAAATTAGGAAGGAAAAGGAATAAAGGAGCTGGGCAGTGCTCAGAGCTCACAGCTCTCAGGATCTCAATCCAGATCCTGTTTGGGATCCTCTGTGGGTTCCCAAAACTGGAACTGAAGCAGGAGTTCAGCATTTCACCCTGCTGAAAAGAAATGAAGAAGATAAAGGAATAAAGGAGCTGGGCAGTGCTCAGAGCTCACAGCTCTCAGGATCTTAATCCAGATCCTGTTTGGGATCCTCTGTGGGTTCCCAAAAGGGGAACTGAAGCAGGAGTTCAGCATTTCACCCTGCTGAAAAGAAATGAAGATAAAGGAATAAAGGAGCTGTGCAGTGCTCAGAGCTCACAGCTCTCTGGATCTCAATCCAGATCCTGTTTGGGATCCTCTGTGGGTTCCCAGGGGAACTGAAGCAGGAGTTCAGCATTCCACCCAGCTAAAAAGAAATGAAGATAAAGGAATAAAGGAGCTGGGCAGTGCTCAGAGTTCACAGCTCTCTGCTCTCAGGATCTTAATCCAGATCCTGTTTGGGATCCTCTGTGGGTTCCCAAAAGGGGAACTGAAGCAGGAGTTCAGCATTCCACCCAGCTAAAAAGAAATGAAGATAAAGGACTAAAGGAGCTGGGCAGTGCTCAGAGCTCACAGCTCTCAGGATCTCAATCCAGATCCCTATCCTGTTCGGGCTCATCTGAGGGGGAAACTGAAGCCCTTGCAGTTAAAAACCCAAAATAACGAAGCCAAAATGCAGGATTTTTGCCTCTCCAACGTCTCACCGGATGGGCTCAGGCTTGAGGTGGTGGTTGAGGCCCTGGAGCAGCTGCTGGGCGGTGAAAGCTGCCTTGCCTGGAGCCCTGTGGATGTCCAGGTGCGCGGCGTTGGCCAGAGCGTGCACGCCGCTGTCCGTGCGGCTGGAGATGTGGAACTTGATGGGAGCGCTGGGCTTCAGCTTCTGGGCTGCCTCCTGCAACCAAGAGAAGGGGAAATCCAGCCCCAATCCAGCCCAAACATCCTCCTCCTGCCCGGGCACACCTCAGTGCTGCTCCCACGGGAGCCTGGAGGCGCTGTGGGATGAAAAGGAGTGATGGACAGGAGGCTGCCTAGGGAATTCCTCCTAAAATCAGTGGTTTCTTGTAATAAAGTAGAGGGGACTCCGTTTCTTCAAGTCTATTCCATATTTATATTCTGTATTTTCTCATAGAAAATATAGAATATAAATATATTCTATGTATTTATATATAATATATATTCTCTAT